>APFE030475479.1:0-69606 GCA_000404065.3 Pinus taeda | reverse complement strand
ATATAATGATTGTTTATTTAAATTATAAAAAAAAATTAAGCATGTGTAAGATATATAATGTCAAAAAAAATTCAGATTTTAAATTTTATAGGGTCTAATTTTTTTGGTATCAGAATTCGAATTTGGTAATTATAATTTTGGTCAATTTATGTGCAAGAATTTGATTGGAAAAAATGTATTTAATTATTACCACATTTATTCCTCGTTTGAGGACACGATTCACATATTTGGAATCTCTTCCTGGATTTGAAGAATTATGTCGACATTATCTTGGTTTTTAATGAATTTTTGTCTTATAATGTATACTGGAAATGAAAGAGGTTTATCTGGCATTTATCATAGGAGGGGGCATTCCTGCTTTATTCTCTGTGGTTGAGTTTTATGCACGTTGTTCAGAGATTTGTAGCATGTTTTCTGTTAAACGCTTCTGAAATGTAAATTTCGACTTTTACGGTTTGGCAACTTTTCCTTGGTTATTTAATGCGTTATTATGCACTTCCAGTTGGGTGAATTTTCTTACGGGAATAACCCTGTTTACCGTTTTTGTAGTTGTTGGTTTAATCTTTAAAATTAGTTAAGTCTGGCTTACAAAGAATGAGTAGAAAGAAGTTCGCCTCTTCGCACTCAGTGTTTTCCACTGTAATCGTTTCATGATTTTTTTTCCTTCAGTAAAAGAGCGTGGCGTAAGTACTCATAGGTTTAATTTTGGTATTATTTAGTAATTTGGATTTTACTCTGAACCCAAAGGGTTTGCCTATGTTAACTAAAGAGGAAGAATCCCTTTCGAAAGTTCTGTTTTTCTTATTTAGTAGGATACACATATTATCTTCAAATTCTTTTCCAGTTCATAGGTGGGCATTTGTCTTCTAAATTTAGAGGTTCAATCAATTTTTTTTAATAATATCCATAATTCTATTTCAAGTTTGATGTATACCATGGTTATATATTTTTGTGCTAGAAAACACTCATTTTTATCTTTGTTCAAGTACCTAATTATTTATTAGCATAAAACATTTGTTTCAAGTTATATTAACTATGAGCATAATACTTGTTCTATTACAGAATACCTTAACTCAACAACTTAACCACTTCTATTTCCAGACATACAATTGTTTATGAGTATACATAATTATATTCAAGAACTTGTTATCAATTAGCATAAGCACTTCTCTTTGATATGCAATTAGCTTACAAAAAGTAAAAATAATACTTATGTGTTCTCACAATTAATTCACAGGCTACTATTTGGCGAAGAAGAACTATAATTTACCAATTTTTTTTCCCAACCTTGAGGCTACTATTTGGCACAAGAACTATAATTTACCAAATTTTCTTCCCAACCTTGAGGCTACTATTTGGCACAGAAGAACTATAATTTATCGAATTTTCTTCGCAACCTTGAGACTCACTTCAAAGCTTGAACCTCCCCCTGAATTGTTGCTCAATGTAGTAATGTAGTAAGACTAACAGTGTTTTTCATAGCCATCTGGTCTTCACCCAACATAGTGTAACTAGCACTCTTTTTCATAGCCATTTGGTCTTCACCCAACATAGTGTAACTAGCAGTCTTCCCAACATAGTGTAACTAGCAGTCTTTTTCATAGCCATCTGGTCTTCACCAAATAGTTCTCTGGTCTTCACCCAACATAGTGTAACTAGCACTCTTTTTCATAGCCATTTGGTCTTCACCCAACATAGTGTAACTAGCAGTCTTCCCAACATAGTGTAACTAGCAGTCTTTTTCATAGCCATCTGGTCTTCACCAAATAGTTCTCGTCTTCACCAAACATAGTGTATAAACTCTGTATGACATATCAACACAGAGATTTTTCCTTTAGTCTCTTCTTTCCTATTCCTCTCCTCACCTATCTCAAGTACCCCCTACCCTCTTTATATTTGAAGAATAAATTTTCTCCGAAGTAGTTAGGGATAGGTAACTTCCTAGCGTAACTACTTGACATATGAGAGTTTACATGTAAGCCATAAAATTATTGCTTTATGCATATTTAATCAAAATAATAATATTAGAACTTGAATAGTCATGTTAAATTTGTTTAACTTGCAATACTTGCAATAAGACCTAGATGGAATATAACTCTTTATTTCTAGTTTGACTTGTATAATTTAAAATTTTAATTATAGTTCTTTCTATTTTATACTTAGTGTATGAACTTTATTTGTGACAAACCTGTATTGATAATTTAAAATAAAGAAAAAACCCTCATTTTGTTAATGGCTAAAAGTTATACATATTGCATTCAGGTCGATCGTTCTCTTTTCTCTTTTCTTTACTCTACTCTAGTTTCCTACTTGTGTTCTCTTTTCTTTACTCTACTCTAGTTTCCTACTTGTGTTTCATAATATGGGTTGGAGCTTGTTTCTAGTAATATGAACTGGAAACATGATAACTAAACCATGTTAAGTTTTTACACGTATAATACTTTGATATATAATGGTATTTATCTTGTCTTCAATCTCCTATGTATTTGGTTGATAAGTTCATTATATTTCATATGGTATTCTTATACTAGTTAAAAAAATTACCTACTATACCATACGAGTATACTGTGTTGATGATTCTGAACCATTTTTATACACATTTCTTATGAGTAAGATATTTCAACCGTAACAAATAGAAGTGAAATAGAATTGTTCTCTAAGGGATTTGATCCTAAGCTTGTCAATTGGTTTTTTCCTTTTCATTTAAAATCTTTTTATTGCATTCTTAAAAGAGATAATATATCAATTGCATTTTTAAAAGAGATAATTTATCATCGATTAATGAATAGTCTAATCATTACTTCACTATGTACATATGTTTCTAGAATTTCACTTAGGAATTACAAAAGTATTCTTGGAATTTTAATATACATACCCATTTTCAAAAAGCTGAATGAGTACAGATACAATTATATATGTATATCATTTCACTGTAACCCATATCCAACTCTACTAGAATCGCAAACAAATGGAATAATCAATTTAATCTACGAGAATACTTTAAGTATTCCATACTTCCATACTTCCTTACCCATAATGTATGGTTAAATTACTCATGTGTTTCCTATGGGGGCTTTTCCTTATAGACATTTGTGTTTGATTAATAGAAGTCTATTTTAATATTCACTATGATATATGTTATATACACATGTATATATCTTTCTATTTGGGTAAAGTTAACAATATTTTAAAATATGCAAGTCTAAAATACATCGGCTAATGATTAAAAGTAATTCATTCCCTCATGTATTTTAAGAGAAATATTTATTTTTCTCTTTAACGCACTGCATGGTATAATCTCTAACTTGTATCACAATTTGATAATATAATAGATAGGTTTATTTTACTTATCAATCTCAGCATAATAAAGAGTACATATAAAACAACCAAAATTTAAATTAAAGGATGACTATATCTATGCATGCAAATCTTGTCTCATATACAGTGAATTCTTTAATTCATAATTTAATATGGCTCCTCACCATAATGACATTAAACAATTATAGGATTCAACATGTAAAGAACAAACAATCATATGTTTAACCATAATTGTCTTCTTGGGAAATAATAAGGAAAAAACCACATTCTTCTTAATCATCAATTGTCACAAATAATTCCCCCCGATGTCAAACCTTCTTGCCTCCAAGAATAAACAACCTTCTTTTATTCCTTTATGGTTTTCTTATTAAACTTCCTAGCAGATTATTTCCTTAGCATCATCCTAATTTAATGGTCTACATCCTTTAGTTACCTAGCCTTTTCGTTTTTATTTAAGAAAAACTATTTCTTTTTCTTAAAAGGATGCCTTTTTCCCCAAATGTTCTTTATTTTTCTTTTCAAGGAACTTAGAATTTATCTCCAGCTATGTATTTAACATGATATTCCTCTCCATTATGCAAATTTATTTAGTAACTTTATCCTTGGGATTTTTTAGAGAATTTTTTGGGAAGGTCCATCATGTGGACTTTACCACTAAATTTTTTTATAAATTGGAAAGAAGTCTCTGATACTCAACCTTCCTTTCATGAATATTCCCAGACAACTCATTTATTAACTTAATAAAATAAAACTTAATTACATAATCAAATAGTTTAAATACTAGCTTCCATAGTCGTTAACTTTAAACAATACTTCAATAGTTTAAAAAAAGCCATGCCTTAAAAAGAAAAGCAGAGACGTGTCACATGCCCATGATGACATGGATTGAGATTTTGGAGGAGGACACAACTGCAATTCCTCGTAAATTGTTGGCGAATCATGCTAATAGTTAGATTTATCAATTGGAATTCCCATGTGGAAAGAGGTTAGATATGGTCACATCAACCCCACCTAACATTCAAGCCCAGTTTGGATTAAAATCAAGTAAGTATAACATCAAAGATATTTGAACCCCTAGGGGGATATTTCTCAATACACATGACTATCAATCCTTTTGTATGGTAATTTACCCATGCATTCACTTTACTTGACATAATCCCCATGATTTGATATTTAGTTTCCTCCACCTTGAGTTTGGTGGAAGGAACAATAATCAAATATTTACTCAAGGTCACAGGTTCATTACTAACATGTTAATTCTGACCTCATGTGTAGCATACCATTATTTTGCCTCAAGGATTTAGATCAAGAATGATTAGGTCCAATATGACCAAGTAACTCTTATGAAAAAATGAAATTCGATAAACAAAAATTGAAGATTGTTAATTATAAACTTGCTAACAATATCAAGATACATGAGATAATGAAACTAGAGGAGTCTATGTTAGTTAATTATTTTTCAAGAAAAAATATTAGGGTTGGGGGTGCTCCCTTAATTTCTATATTACATAAAATCTTGGTTCCATGATTAGATACCCACAGTAAGTTATGTTTTATGATGAGGTTTAATATCTAGTTTGGACATTAGGGATATAGAGGATATTGAAAATCTCCTCCAAAAAAGGAGGAGGTGGGGTTTGTGGGTCGTATATCTTACGAAATCACATCTAGATTTTAAATCCCATTCATCACACGTTAACTTTACTTTAGTTTCATTTTTGTGTCTTCAATAGGTTTGTAAAGGAATTGGAAAACATTAGAGTTTTTCCGATGAAGTGTATAGATTTTTTCATGACTTTAGCTATATCAATATGGCTAGGATTCTAGTGGGACTTAAAATATAACAAGGTTTGGTTGATTCTGTTATAATATATAAGGATTGCCAATTTTACTTTCAATGCCTCAATTATGAAGGGATCCCTTTTAAATGTGGCCTATTTCTTGAATATGTGTATCTATCTAGGAATTTTCCTCTCTAGGCCAAAAATAAAATGTGAATTTGTAAATATTATTAATGCAAAAAGTACTTAGCCCAATATCCTCGAAAGAAGGTTCCCTTTTAGATTTCATAGAAAACCTCATCTAAAGTAAATTATGTGTCTACCACAATAGAAAAAGAGGTGCAAACCCTTTATCACGAGCATCCCGTAATTCATATCCAAAGTCCAAGCTCTCACTATGTTTGAAAATAATTCTAATGAAGTTATTTTTAGGTATTGTAAAATACAATTAGAGAATGAATTCTTTGATCAACCTATTTATTTCTTACCTAGCTTCATAAGGATCACATTTCATAACCCCCTTATCTGAGTACTTTTGATGGATAGGGTTGGGGGTGTATGTTAAGAACAAAACTCCAAAGTTCATCATCCCATCCCTTAAGAAGATGTTGGAATAAGAAATTATAGGTGATCACAAAAACTTTGATGATATCAAATACAAACTAAGACTTAAGTCCATTGGTCAAGTATTAGGAAGGATGGAGAGAATCTCAAAACCCCTACAAGAGAAAGGATCCAATGCAATATAGAGCATTAGAAACTATTTCCTTTCTTGAACTAAAAAATAAGAAAATTCTAATGTTATAAGTGTACAAAAGGAATATTTGATTAGGTCGCTTAGATAAAATTCTTCTAGCCACATTTCCAATTGATATTCCTAACCCTCAATTATAGAGGACTAGTTAATTCCTCAAATAAATTAGCTATGAAAAGGTTAATCAAGATTCATATTACTTTTATTGTCTTCTTACAAGATGATAGATGGGGATAATGTAGTTCAATATTTATCCAAGTTCTTAACGAGGTGAAATTACATTTTTATTGAAGCTTTAGGAAGATATGGGGTGAAGATATTGGGGTGAAACATGAGATTGTTCTTATATTCTTACACTTTTTATTTTTCATCCTAGATATGGCTCTCTATCGTTTCTTTAGATATTTGGAAAGAAATTTCTTTCTTGACTATTTATTCTCCTTTCTCTATGTGGAAGGAATACTATAATTTTTTTTTTTTAACAACCATTGGGTTCATAAAGGAATAGTGATGGCTAGAGTAGACTAGAACTTTTGCCTTGGTGCATACAAAATGTATGGGTCAGTGACCCATGCTACCCGTTGATCTAATTTCTTCATAATTAATTTGATGGGAAGGATTGTTGGATATATAACCCTAAAAATTCACTCAAAATTGGACCAATACGAATAATGGTAATGAAAGAATTACAAATAGGTTAGATTATATTTTTCCTTTTAAAGATTTCCTTAACAAGGAAACAAAATTTGGTAGTGGATTTACATTAGCATTGTGAGGGCGGGTGATATTTGATCAACTGAGATGCCACCTACCTAAAGGAAGTCATTCAACCCTTTTGAAATAAACCTTGAATGGTTGATGGAAGAGGACATTGTGAGAAAAATCAGATATTATTGGAAATCCTTTGAAGACTCGATTAATGAATCAACAACTATCCAATTCTGCCAAAACTTGAAAATTTTCAAGTAGGTGGTAATCCTATGGCCTAGGTAGAAAAAAAGTATAATCATAGATATTCAAAGAAGGTTGTTTTTTTTTTTATCCTCTAGATATATTAGGGGTGGGTTTAGGTTTTTGAATAAAAGTCAATAAACTATGAAAATCTATCTTGAGAGAAAAACAAGAGAAATGTATTGTTACAAAGAGAAACAATGGTGTCTAAATTGTAGCGAAATATGGCTTTAGGAAAGTGATGATAATACAAATTTTTTCCATATATCTTCCAACTATATAGAAAACATAATGGAATATTGAGAAAGGGAGTGGATCTTAGGATATGACTCATGGTTTTCTTTTAAATCACCTTTAAAATATTACATTACTTTCAATCCCTACTCAAACATGATTCTTGTGTAACTATAATATAAATTATCCATTTATTTAGCTTCTTCCACGTATTCATCAAACTGGAGGATAATCAAATTTTATGGAGGTGATGGGGAATAAGGAGCTTTTTGGAACTCTCCAAATATTCTCAAAGGAAAAAAGTCTTAAGAAAGGTGGTGTCCCTATAAAACTATTTTTTTCATTATGATTTTATTAAATAATATCTTAAAGAGTCATGGATGCCTCAACATTTATAAGATAAATTTTGGCAACCATCAATAATATCATTACAAAACTTATTTCAAAGTTTTATAACCCATATTTTTATGAAATCCCTCACCCAATCCCCTTATGAAATTTCATTTACAAACAGTCTAGAGAATTATCTCTAGTAAGATCAAATATATCCTTTATTGTCACTTCCCTCCTAAGAATTTCAACTTCATGTAAGGGAAGCAAATGTATGAGGTAGTGCGTGTTTCTCAAGATGTTTTATGCTTGACAAAGACTGAAAATTTAAAGGTAATGACTATAAATGTATATATTCAACAAGATCTTAACAAAGTGAGTTTTATTTTCTAAAGGCTAAACCTCATCCACATTGGATTCAATCATTAGTTTTTATTATAGTTATAAAGCTTTACAAATCATTTTTCAAAATTCATGTTGATGGAATCATCCCCACCGTCAGGCCCACTCCCCCAACCCTTCTTCAAACTACAAAGTATAATTACGTATGTATTTTCACTATTCTCACTTCTCTTTCTTTTGGTTCAATAGACTCATTAAGGGATCCTAAACAAGTGGAAACTTCAAAAATATTCTCATAGAAAACTCTTGCACATCATTTATTATTTAATTTTTCAAGATGATATCACTATTTGTTAGAATGACACCAAAATAATTCTTGATATGAAAGAAATTATAGATCTCTTCTATCCGACCACTCGTCCAAATATCATTCTAACCATATCAATTATTTCTTTATGGGGTTATTTGAAGAAAACTAAATTATATATCTCCTTGCCTTTTTCCTTTCGTATAATGAATATTTATGCTAGTTTCAAATATGTAGGTTTTAATTTAAGGTCCAATATTTTTCTACAGTAGTGATTATCAGTGGCTAATTATGAAGGTTGAGAAAAGAATCAATACCTAGTAAATAAATGGATTTCCCATGGAGGAATATTAATTCCAGTTAATTTAGTCCTCAAGGATGTCCCAGTCTACTTGGCAATCCAGTTTCCAAATCCCATAATGTGTCTTAGAGTGGATCAAGTATTTATTTTATCATTTCATTTATGTAAGAGAGAGAGGGGTGGTTAGAGTATCCTAGAGAGAAAAAAATCCAATTTCAAAATAATGAGGCAGTTGGGGTCTCGAAATTATTTTCAACTTCTTATGCTAGTTATTATAAATTAACCTTTTGGATACTTCTAGGTGTGTGTCATAGAAGATAAGTACGTATCCCCGATTTCTATGGATAATTGGGTTAGGAATACAAATTATTGGAAAATGGCTAGTATGGCATGTTGGGAAGGGAGATAATGCTTAGGTAGGAATGAAGATAATGGATTTAGAGAAAAGACTCTTTCAAATTGTTATCCTCACTCACATATGATCTCAAATTTTAATTCTATTACACTTTAAGGCTCATTGCAAGGGGACCCTTTGATAGTAAATCACAAGAACAATGGCTCACTTCCAGGGAAAAATGTCTCATGGAAGAGAATGAGAATAGTTGGGAGGTCTACATTGATAGCCTTAGTAAGTTATTTATCATTTTGACTGAACAATAAGGTGATATTAATTGTTCACTAGACCCTTCTAGGTGATAGAAGCGAAATCTCAATTATAATTCTCTTCAATAAAAGGTAAAGAAAACCCACCAACCTAGTGGGGGAAACTAATATGGAGGTTTAAATTTTTAAGTAAATTCAAAATATTCATGTGGGTACTTTTGAATATTAAAACTTTAACTCAAGGCATGGTATAGAAATTAAGATTTGAAATATCTGGAAAATTATTTCTCTATGAATATTATATAGAATCCAATTTTTATCTCATCATATATTTCCCATACTGGAAACAAATACAAGAAGAGATAGAGGAACTATTAGGTTGTCATAATACTTGTAAATGGAATAAAACGGAAGAATCTTTTAGTATGATGTTGGAGTAAGGAGAAATAAAGTTGCAATGCCCTCCCTATCACTTATGCTTAGAAAATATAGTAGCCCAAAATCCTAGTACTTTCGAGGGTGTGGGCACTATCCCTCTCAAATGTGCCACCAAAATTATACAAATCTTTAATGCTTCCCTTAAAATCTCAAATATTCCTCACAAACAATTTGCAGTAGGACTCATAGCCCAAGAAATCCTTCCGGTCTTTCTCATGGAGCATCATAATGAACTGCTAATAGAGGTGGGGAAAGGGGAATTTTATTTTCTCCCCAATCCATAACATCTCATTAAAATATGGAATTTACCTTCAAATAAACAAATGTTGTGAATTTATACCTCTCAATTTGGTTATAATGCTAGCTCAAGAAGGAGTTAGAGAGATTCAAATCTTTGGACACTAAACATATTCAGTGAGTGAACGAAGGAAGACTTCACCCTGATAAATTACTCTCTCCAAACATTATTTTTTGATGTACAAAATTTTCAATTAATTTATTCCCATCTCTTTTTCTCATGCATACAAGTTGGCAAAAACAAGTTAGTGGATAGGCTATCCAAAGAAAGATTGAATTTTCAATTGTGCACATGGGAAATCCTCAAATCCACTCAAGGACACTCTTCTTCCTATTTTCATAAACATTGGTTTTATTTTCATCACCAACTTGGATGTTATAAAACAATAGTAGCTTTAACAACAATTATATGAATCTTTGTGCAAGACTATAATTGTAATTCTAGGAATATTGGAGCTATAATTTTTTTAAACATTCATGTAACAAATTTGTGATAATAACATAAGTAATAAAAGACATTTGAATATCTATGGAAATTAGCATGCTCTCCATTGTTTGTATATTTTCAAACAATGGAAGAATCTATTAATGATTGGTTAATTCTTTTGTATCTATATTCATGAGTTGGTTTACAATACTCTCAACACTTAGTATTCTAATTAAGCCGCAAGATGTTTCCCTATGAAAAACACTTCCTCTAAAAACACCTTATCATCTTTGTGTGTCATTAGATTAAATGTTTATAATTAAGACATAAGGTGTTTCTCTCTGAGAAACACTTTCCTTGTAAAAAGACACTGTCATCTTGGTGTGTCATTAGATTAAATGTTAGACGATTAAAAAAAGTTTAGCTATTCAATCGCAAAGCAGTTGGAAAGCGCGGTTATTTAACCTAACACCTTATATTAAGATTCACATGCAGGCAAAGGGGAACCACCCACTTCCCTCAGCGATGACATTGGATGAATTGCAAGCTATTCTCTTCAGTGCGAGCTCCGCTAAGTGAATTCAGCTCTTGACCTATCCCTGCCGCTGCTTCACACTCACAAACCCATTGAATTCAGCTCTTGAGAAGTGCCTCCCGCTGCTTCACTCACACTCAATGAGTACCATAACTTTCAAATTTAATTATGTTTATGCACATTTGTTTATAACTCAGGAAATCGAGGTTAACTTCCTCTTCTATCCTTAAGGAACCCTCTTCTAGTTAAATATCCATTCAGCCACGCCTTGTGACTAATGTCAATAATCTTTTTTTAATGCGACGTCCACTGGTTTGCCAGGAAATTTTAAGGCAATCCTCGGTAATCTTATTTATTTATTTTCCAGGAAATATATTGGATTAATATTTGCTAGGGTTATTGGCACTCTCCAGCTCTGCCTCACACTCTTCAGGTCGGTGGTAGCGCTTTGTCCTCCGCCATGCGCTCTGTCCTCTGGCGTGAAACCTGAAGTTGGAATGAAGGGTTCTTTTAATTATTTCAGTATTTATTGAACAATTCAGGGACTTTGAAAATCTCAGTTCCTTCAATTTCTTAATTTGATACGATTTTTTTTTAAACCCTCTATGATGGATGGATACTTGCTTATTGAAAGTACTTAACCGCATACATTAACCTTTAAATTTAGAATAGTGCAGGTTTTCTATGTTCTTTGGTCTAAAGCTGTAAACTCCATTGCGTTTACCATCGTGTATACTTTCAGCAAACTCTTCATTAAAAGTTTTACTTTGCAATTTGTGTCTAAACTCACTTTTTTATTATAAAATTGAATCAAAAAGTTGAACTTCGTTAAGTTATACCTCTGAATTTTTGTATTTAACCACCTTAATACCCATAAACTTACATTTTTATTAGAGAAATGGATTGAAAGTTGCATGTCCTGAAGTTAGTCAGAATTTTTGGCCAATACTTGCTTTTTACCGTGCAATTTTGAAGAAAAGTGTCTGCGCTACAGTAAACGTTGTGATTGTTGTTTGAGAATGAGAGATCTTCTTCAAGAAAGTCTTGTTTTATGTAACAAGTTACATGAAAACTTCCAAACAATTATAGAAAATGTAAATTCGTACATTAATTAACAATATTCATAATCTTTCTTCTACAATGATCTGCACAGCTGAAAAATTTATGTCTCACTTGTATCAAAGAAAACCAGAAAATGAGGATGAAAAAAAAAAAAAAAAACCCTTGCTAAATAGTGGTATTAATGTGAATTCAAATTACATTCATATTTATGCTCACATGTATGCTATAGAACTAGGTAGAACTAGGTGCTATTCAATTTGATTTTTTATTGGTTACCTTACTGCAAATCTTATCATACACACCGATAATTATATACCTCCATGTGCTCCATTACGAACTATTTTCAATTGAATGCCTTTTTCATTGTAGTCGTACTTGAAGTGACAAGTTCCCTACCCTAAAATTTAAGAAAATATGCATGGTTCAAGGCAAGGAACTTGTTGTTTACAGGATTTCGTATCCGTAGACAATTCTTGCCCATTAATTATAGCTTCTATTTATATGAATAAAAAAGTTATCAACAAAATAAAAACAATATCAACTGATTTGCTAAATTACGCAAGATTCCAGGCAATTAACTTGTCAATGAGAGGATTTCAAGCCTCTATACAATTGTTGTCCATTTATCAAACCTTCTATTCATAGGAATAACTGCATTTTTTTACTTTCAATTGCTTTGATTTCATTAAACTTAACATAGGAATACTGTATATGCAGGATGGGGTGATATTCTGAACGCGGAAGTATGCCACAACTGATTACTACAGGCAAAATTTGCGCTAGCTTGATCAATGTACTTGATTAAGAAAGATGTCATTATGTAATGTATGATTGGTGATTTTCTGAATGCGGAAGTATGCAACACCAAATTATTATGAGTAAAAATTATGTTACTTTGATCATGATAAAAATAGCTAAATCATACACAGTTACATAAATACAATTATATTAAGCACAAATGGTGCATGTGTAATCACACTCACACACACTGATTACATTCAGATCACTCTATTAAATAGAGTTTTTGAGATCCAACTTATTCCTAATTTAGAGATAGTGGTTAAGAGAATTTCTCAACCATCACAAACCAATTTCTCAAATATGGAATGTAAGCATTAACTCCAACATCCCCCCTTAATGCTTACATTAAATGAAAACAAAATAGTCAATCTTATGAGTAGATGCTCCATCAAGTTGCCTCATAACCCTCGGAAAGGTGTAGTTGGCAAGTTGGATTCCCGAGTTCCCTTCCTCAACTCCCGAATGAAGGAGCTCCCGAAGTCAATTACTGGACAACTTCCCAATCTGCCGCATAACCTCATTAGGAAACCACTTCTATGTCTACCACTAATGAGGGATCCTTCCCTAGATCCGCAATTGCCATACTTTCTCGACAACCATCCATATTGAGCCTTAGTGCTACTTGATCTTTAAGTACTGGCATCAAACACATAGTTGAATTGCTGGTTATTTTTAAAAGAGTTTAATAGGTTCACTCTCCTCATCATCATAATTCATCATTTGATTTACAAATAATTTATAATACTATTATTTAACAAGCCAATAAGATCTTTTGATTTTCATCATACTTCATTGAATCATTTTTACGAATCAATTTTTTTTTTTAACCACGTGGAGATTATGCAGCTTAGCGGAAACTGTTTCTAAGGTTTGATCCCGGCCAGTTACAAAAACCTGACGAGCCTCCAATACCTGGGCCTCAAAGGAAACAGCCTTGACACCGAAGCTTGGCAAACTCACCGAGCTAAGATACCTCTTCATCGGCCACTACTGATAAAAAATAAAATCTGTGCATCGCTTCAAATTAAATCACAGACCACGTCTTGACTCCGCACTGGTTGGCAACGACATTGCTTCTGTCTTCGAATCTGACATTTCATTGTAAAAAATTCGCTACCTGAATGATATATGACAATCCTCATTCCAACACCAAGCACATTGTTGTCGCTGAATGGATTACCTTTCCATTAAGCATTCAAATAAGTCAGTTGTGCCAGCAGATCGAGACAGAAGAGTAGATTCTTGAATGAGGAAATCTTCAATCTCCAATGGATCATTGTTCACCCATGTCAATAGCGAAGACGCCTCATAACTTAGTCGCGACTTTGCTAAACATGGGCGGCGGACGGTGATACCTAACACAGTAACATCTGCAAAAGTATGAAGAATAAGAATGGGTCTGATTATGACAGTCTTTGCGCGCGTGAACGTGGGGCCACTGGAATTTGGATGCCTCTTCGCCAGCAGCACAATATTTTTCTATTCCTTCGTCCAAAATACTGAGGTTGCAACAACCCGGCTAACATCCAGATGCACCTCCTCACAACACATGTTCGGATCTAGCTCTGATACCATGATAAAAAGAGCTAAATCATACACAGTTACAGAAATACAATTATATTAAGCACAAATGATGCATGTGTAATCACACTCACACACAATGAGTACATTCAGATCACTCTATTAAATAGAGTTTTTGAGATCCAACTTATTCCTAATTTAGAGAGAGTGGTTGAGAGAATTTCTCAACCATCACAAACCAATTTCTCAAATATGGAATGTAAGAATTAACTCCAACAAATCAATGTAGCCAATTCAGAGAAATTTCATTATGTATTTTATGATAATATACTTCTATAATAAGAGTTTAAAAACCATGTTTTATTAAATATGCTTTAACAATCAATTTGATGATTCAGCCACATCCACATATAGTTTTGTTGCATTCTGAATGAGAACCCATATGGGAAAAACAAGTAAATTTGATTCATGATAAACAAGACGGGCTGCGGGGCAGCTAGTCCCTGCCATATGCTATTGTTAGAAGCATGCATCCGTAGAAATCTAGTTGTGGCTTGCTCGCTTGTGGGGCGAAAAGCTGGGTTTCAGCGGATAGCCAACTGAACCAACAAGCGAAAAGCTGGGTTTCAGCGGACAGCCAACTGAACCAAAACCGGCTAACCATGACTGTCTCAGGCCCTAGCTAAGACTGTGTCTTTGGAACACAATGCCGTGATTGTTCTGTGGTTTGCCACTGCTTCTGCTGAGGCTAAAAAAATGATGTAATTTTGTTACTTCACGTAATTACGCCATAGGCGTAAACTTAGCAGAATATTCTTGTTAGTATAGCGTTATCGACCATTGTCATTTAAAGAAGGGTAGTGAGAGGGCTGTTTTAATAAATATTTTATTAAATATTTGGGCAACGACGCTACGTGGTAGGTGCTCATTGTACCATTTGTTGAACATAATAGATGCCAACTGAATCGATGTGCAACGTGCCTTGTGATAGAGGTGCATGTGATATTCAGCCTATAGTCAAATTTCGTGTTAGGCAAGAAAGATCCATAATCAGAGAAAGTCATGGCATTGAACGTGACAGCGATTGTAACCCTTTTAGGTCTTGGCTCTCATCCCTGTCTCCAAACAGCCTTTCGAAAGTTAAGCCAGCATCCAAAGTCAGCTTCAATGTCATCGAAGATTTTTGAACCTGCGACCTTCAGACTTAATACCTCGTGTGCTCGAGGCACTGCATTCAACTGGAAACGAGCATTGGATGACAGAGGAAGCCTCTGAAAGGGCAAAAGCATAATTCTGTGACTTGTGTAGGATGGGAAGCAGCAAAACAGGCTTTGGGGATAATGATAATGTGTCGAAGGCGAGAGACACCATAAATATTTTAAGTGAAAAATGTAATGCAGGATACTCAGAAGGGTTTGAGAATTCAACGCAGAACGGGAGAACTCCCAACGAATTGTATTGCCTAAACAGAGGGCATTTTGCATTTATTGAATTAGATTGCCTTGTGCATGAGGAAATATTGTTTGATGTTGTTACAGTTAAAACGTATTGTTGTTTTGCATCGGATTCAAACTCTCTTCTACGAATCTTATATTATCATCGTAGCAGAAGTTTTGCTTTCTCTACTCCGCGGGCCTTAATTATGTGGAGAGTATTTCGATGTCAGAGGAAAGTTTAATGGGTATGTTTTTCAAATCGCAATGAATGAGAGCGATACTTCCCTTTTCTGTCAAGAACCGTATTTGTGCATATAAAGATGTGTAATATGCTTTATAAATGTTTGATAAACACATAACAACGCCAGAGGCGTAAACTTAGCAGAATATTCTTGTTAGTATAGCGTTATCGACCATTGTCATTTAAAGGAGGGTAGTGAGAGGGCTGTTTTAATAAATATTTGATTAAATATTTGGGCAACGACGCTACGTGGTAGGTGCTCGTTGTACCATACGTTGAACATAATAGATGCGAACTGAATCGAAGTGCAACGTGCCTTGTGATAGAGGTGCATGTGATATTCAGCTTACAGTCAAATTTCGTGCTAGGCAAGAAAGATCTATAATCAGAGAAAGGCATGGCATTGAACGTGACAGCGATTGTAACCCTTTTAGGTCTTGGCTCTCATCCCTGTCTCCAAATAGCCTTTCGAAAGTTAAGCCAGCATCTGTCGACTATAGTTATCCATCCGCAAGGAGCTTAACCAGCAAGCCCCACGGCGGAGAGCAAACTAGCTTAACCAGCGTCTCCTCGTGCTATCCCGAACCAGGTCTTTTGGAAAATAACTTCGGCCCTCATAACCGTCTGCTATACCTTGCCGAAATCAAGCTTCGGCCTTCAGAACCGTCTGTTATACTTTTCCAAAATTAGCTTCGACCCTCATAATCGTCTGCTATACCTTGCTGAAATCAAGCTTCGTCCTTCAGAACCGTCTGTTATACTTTCCCGAAATTAGCTTCGGCCCTCAAAACCGTCTGTTATAACTTGCTGCAAATCTTTTCAAAGAATTCTAATGATATTTTGCTGCAAATCTTTTCGAAAGATTATAATGATAGTTTCTGCCTTTAATGACATTTGTGCTTTCTATAAATCGTTTTGAAAAATAGTTTCGGCCCTCATAACCCACTGTTATAACTTGCTGCAAATATTTTCAAAGATTTCTAATGATTAGTTTCTACCTTCATATCCTTCTGTTATATCTTGCTGCAAAATTTGTCTAAGAATTGACATACTCGTGCCGGACCGGACATAAATTGATACATGGATCGGGGTTCGGTATTTTGGGTCCGAGCATCAATCGTCGAACCTGGCAGATGGCAAGAAAACGGGATTCACAGGGATGCGGTAAAGACAGAGTGAAGGCCATCTTGCGACTAGTGCAAAAAGACGGGCCGCAGACGGGCCACTCTCAGCCAAGCAGGTTGCGTTTCCACTGAACATTCTCTTCAATTTTTTTTTAGATTTAGAAGATTTCATGAAAATGGCTTAGCAAAACAATGTGGAAAAATAACGGCTAAAGATTTTTACGAAAATGCTATTTTCTTGAACATCTTTTGCGGACCTGTAAATTTTGTCAAATTCATGCCTTGCTATCTTGTTCATCTACTGCAAATATGCTAGAAATGCAAAAGAAATTTTTCAAAGATATGCTAAATATTGTTAGACTTTGCCTAGAAATAGAAAAGTTCTACTTCAATAATGTTAAAGCTTATCCTGCTGATCAAAACGATGTAGTATAAATCTAATTGCTTGCTTGCGAAAAGATTTACTGCATGTATACTCAAAGACTGGGTGGCATAAAAATGCAGAAAAGTTTCTGCCATGATGGTTGCATGGAAAGATTTCCCAAGGGGAGTGGCAACAATGTAAAGAAAGCAGCAAAGCAGCTCAGGATGTGCTTGGCCTGGAGGGATGCACAATCAGCAAATGTTGCTGGAAGACAGGTACTCAATGCCTGCAGCAACAGAAGAATGCATCTGCGAAAAAAGCCTGCAAAAAAAGCACTGAGAACTGTGAAGAAGACCGAGACTTGTGGATGGACAGTAGAGCAGGAAGGAGACCGAGAATCTCCTTAGACAATGACAGTCCAAAGAAGTAGACCTATGACAATATAGTGAGACATAGACAGGTACTCAATGCCTGCAGCAACAGAAGAATGCCTCTGCATCAACTTGCCATCAACTTGCAGGCATGGCAGGCTCCCACGCAGGTCGGAAGCTTTCCTCTTATTCAAGCATTCAAGGTCTCCTCTTATCAGGATGCCATCACTGCCCCTATGCTCGACAGCACGTATGCTCGACACCAGCTGCCAACTTCAACCATGGGCACCTCAACAACAACATGCATGCACACTTGCGAACTTGCTTTAGCGTATATCCATTATATCCATGATAGCATTTAATATTTGTTAAACTGTGAAAATAATGCTAGCATTAGTTTATACAGTGAAATATGTTTCCGAAATACATCTCCAAATCAGTTTATATAATATGCTTTTGGCCTCTCCGCCTCGGGAAGAGACCAAATAACATGATGAAATGATATGTGAATAAAAAGTTTAGTTATAAGTGATGGCTGGGTGTAATAAGCAGGTCAAATTAATTAGTTAACGTCGCTAACTGATTACTATAGTCCCTGGCCATTGCCAGATGGCAAAGACTAATAATATAGATGGCCATATAAAAGGATTTTAATTTCGCACCAACGACTACAAATATGTTGTTTTTTGTTTCAATGCATAACAATATTGCTAATTGCAAAATACATGGTATCGTAAGGAGATGATCGTTAGTTTATATTATTTTACGTTATAATAATTTACTTTTCATCCTAGGATAGGAACGTCCAACAATGATATACATGTGAGTTAGATATTAATAATAATAATATAACATCAAAGCCTTTTTGGAGAAGGGAAAGAAAGGAATTGTCATTGTATGAAAAAAAGGGACGAGCTTCAGGGATAATTAAATAATAATATTTTATTATCCAATATGATTTTTTTTATTATATTTTATTATATTACATTATATTATATTTTATTATTTTTTAATATATATATATTATATAATATAAATTTTATTCAATATAGTATTTTTTTATAGGTGCAGTAACAAGTTATAAACATGTAAATATTTTTTATTATCATTTTGTTAAAAATATGTAAATATTTTTGTTATTATTTTGTTTAAAATTTTATATAAAATAAAAAAGACTTAACTTAATTTCTTTTCTCCATTTTTATTTTTTAATTTACTCAACCATATTATCTTATTATATTTCTCTATCTACACCTACAAAAATAGGTGGCACAAATTTTACCTTAGCCATGTAAGTTTTAGTATGTGATTCACACAAAATGAGACTTTTATAAGTTTCTCTAAATTTATCTTTTTATCTCGTAAATTCTTTCTTTTATTCATCCCTCTTTCTTTTCTTCATCATTAATGAAGTCATATACATCACTCCTTCTTTTCTTCATCATTAATGAAGTCATATAGACATTTTAAGTGTTAGAAATCTTGAGTTCATAGACACTTCCACTTTCTTCTTCTGTATGTATGCCTTTAAATTTCCTTGCCCTTTTTCTAATTTGAGAATCTTGTTTTCGGTCGTAACATATTAAGTTCATGGCCTCGTTGACTATGGAGAATTGTCCCTTGTATTATGCAGGGTATCTTAGTTGATTGTTTTAGAATTCATTGTGTGCTTCTCTTTTGCACCCATTTTATGTTAAAAAATTTACATCCAGTGTCTTATGTCAATATTCTTGGATTTTTGCACCCATTTTATGTTAAACACTTTACATGAAATTTCGTATGTCAACATTCTTGGATTTTTATCCACTCAATCTCTTCATTAGATATATGGAATCAGTGTAAGTTTGAAACATTTTCAATGATATGAATGTGCAAGTATATCTCTTTTCAAAATTATATTAATAATATTCATAAATAATCTACTCTTCACCTTGTGGGTTGTAGACCTTTATCAAGAAAATGAATGGTAGGGCCATTACCTTGGAATTTGATAGTTTGACACCATTCATAATGTCAAGGCCAACATCCAAGATATCAATAGAGCTTGATCTTTGCCAGAAAGAAACTGAAGATGGACTTGAAGATGGATTAACTCTTCTGATTACAAAATCCATAAGGAATCTACCCTTCACCTTTTCCTCCATTTGAGAGGTGGAATGCAAATCTTTATGAAATCCTTCATCTCATTATGGCATCCATAAGGAATATACTTTTCACCTTTTCCTTTGTTTGAGAGGTGGAATGCAAATCTTTATGAAAAGCTTAATTGACAATACACTCCATTTAGAAGTTGGTTGCTCTTGATACTATTGATAATGTGAAGGAAAATATTTAAGTTGAGTAGGAGATTCCCCCGAATTAACAGAGATTGATATTTTCGAAGCATGTTGGAAATGGTAATTACTCCCACATGAAGATATGGAAAGATCCATGTTGAGTGATACATGAAGAGTTATGCTAAGTTAAGTAGAGTTCAATTTTAGAGAGTGAGTTAACTAAGTTAAGTGTGAGTCACATTGAGTTTAGTCTATATTTTGGAAAGTCAAATTTAGTGTGTGGTTGCATGTCAAAGTTATTTTGAGTTAAGATTAGTACAAATTTAGAGTGTCATTTAATTGAGTTAAGTGCGAGTCAAGTTGAGTTCAATCTATATTTGGAAAAGTTAAATTTAGTGTGTAGTTGCATGCCAAAGTTAGTTTGAGTGAGTTGGTAATCGAAAAAGTTAAATACCCATCATCAAATTCATTGTAATCAACAAGTTTGTGTGATCAATAAAAGAGTTGCAACCCATGTTATTGTGTGTGTGTGAAATTTTTGTCTTTCCTCCTCCACTTTTCCAACAAATCCGTATAAGAGGGAGGTTCCACAGAGTAGTGAGAGATCTAAGGCAATCAACAATAATCTATGTGGAGCAAAATGTTTAAAGTCTAGAGTGATATCTTAAGTGGAGAAGCTCAGACAAGGGGACAAAATGGTGGACACTGCATCTGGTGATACTAAATTTCAAAACTTGAAAACATATGGCTTTATTTTGTTTGAAATTTCTAGGCAGGATGATCTTGTCATTAACAAAGATAAAGAAATATAGAGATTTATTATGAGTTTGTCTCATAGAACATCCTGAGGGATCGGCGGGTCTGGTGTTGGGGCCTTGTGCTGTCTGGGTTTAAAGTGGCACTGAAGAATTTCGAAATTTTTGCTCTGGGGTTGGGGATTATTTTAGTTTTGGTGTCTCAACTCGGCTTGTGGGTTGTAGATGGTTGGTTGGGATCGAATTATCCTATAAATTTTCCAATTTCATATCAATTCCATGGCCAATGACTTAATAACTTAATCAGATAATGAAATTGGGAGTTTCTCAAACCAGATAGTAATGCCACTATCTCTTGCAAGAAACATGCTTTTTACATCACTCTATCACTGACTACATATACTGAGATGGGTACAACTTTGCCAACAATGAAATGAAGATTTTGGTCATGATAAGTGTCCTTGGGCGCATGCCTATGCAACCACACATGAAATCAGTGATAACTCTATGTGGTTTATTATAGAATATTGTTTCATTCAGTAACATGGATCAACAAATTATTAAAAATGTAATAACTTTTGTTTTCTTAATGAAAGTTTGTCAGATTTTTCTCTTGAAAATAAAATTTTAAAGAAGAACTCTACGTGGTTAAAAATGTAATAACTTTTGTTTTCTTGATGAAAGTTTGTCAAATTTTTCTCTTGAGAATAAAATTTTAAAAAAGAAGTCTATGTAGTTTATGGATTATATTCTCGATAAGATATTCGATGTTAACATAAGTTGATAAATTCCACCTTTGAAATCTTCTAATGGGAAACTCCTTTTGATTCATATGTGAAGCTTATATCTGATACTTTCTAGATTGTTGAATACCATTCCGCATATGTATTTGAATCTATTTGGAGAACGTAATTCAGTATTTCCATTTTGCCGATGGGAAAAATCTTTGAAGTCTAATATATATCTGAATATATTTGGAGAACATAATTCAGTATCTCCCTTTTTCTGATGGGGAAATCCTTTGAAGTCATATAGATTATATTAGATTGTAGTTGTGTAAATACTGTCACACATAACTCTGGACTTTTAAAAATGATGAGTATCCTTACACACAAATTTGAATCTTCTTGTAAGACTAGTATACTAAACTAATTTAAAATTTTGATATAATTACCAAATTACTTGACATAATACTTGGTATTGAAATTGTTTGACTCCTTTTTTTCTTAATTTTTTCAGGTTTTTGTGAAAATTTGATTAGATTAATA
The DNA here is from genome assembly GCA_000404065.3 of Pinus taeda. Classification (NCBI taxonomy): domain Eukaryota; kingdom Viridiplantae; phylum Streptophyta; class Pinopsida; order Pinales; family Pinaceae; genus Pinus; species Pinus taeda. The sequence continues at coordinate 47,769 of APFE030475479.1, read as the reverse complement.
GAGATTTGATACATTTGGTCTAAAATCCTTTGAACTCATATAGATTATATTAAACCCTAGTTGTGTAAATATCCTCACACATAACTCTGGACTTCTAAAAAAGTTGAATCCATTACACAGAAATTTGAATCTTCTTGTAAAAGTAGTCTACTAAACTAATTTAAATTTTTTATATACTTACGAAATTATTTGACATAAAGCCACAAAAAATTTTTGGCTCCTTACTTTCTTCAGGTTTTTGTGAAGATTTGATTAAAGTAATAGAGATTTGATACATTGGAAGGAAATTATTTCTGGTCCAACATGTGAAAAATTTCAATAAAGTACTTACTTATTTTCATGGTGGTTTATTAGATCGATTTATGTTCCATGCCCATTGTATTAGATTATCACTAACAGCTGTATAAAACAATTTAAAAATGGTTACTAACAGCTGTATAAAACAATTTAAAAATGGTAAAAATGGTTACGGAGCAGACAATTATTTCATAGTGAAAATGAGTAAAGAAGCATTAAAAAATTGGTTCTGCCATCTTAATAATTTAAATTGCAATCGGTATGAATAGATGTTTCACCATGATGATTTTCAGTAGCCATAGCAGCTTGTAAGGATGTTTCATTCAATTTGAAGGATAAATCAGTCCGTGGTTTTCATTCCAGAAATAATGAGATAGATGCTTTAAAATTTAAAGCCACATGCCGATTTTCTCATTCAAACATAGGAAGCGAAAATGAAACCACAAACAATGTTGTCCTGGCATGAATTCCACTACGATATTGGTCCATGTTATAATCTCGCACATCTAGTGTCCAATCTCGCAAATCTCGCAGATTCTTCGGTAAAACTCAGCCTGGAAATATAAGGAACTCATCATAGTCCTCAGAAGAGAAAAATATATTTCTACATCTGGTGCCCCCTTAGGAAGATTCTTCGGGAAAACTGAGCCCGGATGTGTACTCATCAAAATCCTCCTTGGCACAGAAAACATAATCGAATAATACTCTAATGACTCATGAAAATCCTCCTTGAAAACATAATTGAAATACATAACAATACTTAAAGAACGTTCCAATAGCGTCATTTTCAGTCATGAAACGTGTTGGATCATGTGTCTTGAATCTCAACACACAACCAAAGTAATTTCTCTCCTCAATTTCAAATATATAATGGTATGTAATATGGTACTGATATACGATATTAGTAAAATTCAAATTATAATTATAATTAGCACAATAATATTAATAAATTCGTTAAAATACCAAACTTATTTTTTAGTTTTAAAATGCAGTGGTGTCCATATAAAGTGGAAAATGTGGAAAATGTGAGAGAGTGTTTTTCCTAGTTGAAGATGAGCCTGGGGAAGATTAGTAAACCATCAACTATAAGTGACTTTGGTTTACAATGGTTAAAAATAGTAAAATTATTATTTAGAAAGGTGAATTATGGTCAAGAAATGGTTGAATATGGACGATCGTTGTTGTCCATGTTAAATTAAAGTTGTTTATGATAGATCATAATTTACTATAATTTATGATTATGTATTTGATGGTGCTTTTATAGATGATGACAATGCATTGTTTTGGGGAATCAAATACTACAATGATATCATTTTAGAAGCTGAACCAATGGGGAATGTCGAGTCTGAATTGCTGTTTCAGAAGGATATACAAACATATCCAAACATTCGCTCTAAAATAGTAGGTGTTCCCTCAAAGAATCTACTTCTATGGTGAGGATTCACTCTTCATATATTCTCTTTTTATGGCAAGGATTCACTCTTCATCTATTCTCTTTTTCATATGCTACTGACTTATGGCATTTCCATTGTAGCATTTGGTGCAATTGCTAGTTATATTAATCTAAAAACAATTTCTTGACACACACACATGTGTTTGTGTGAGAGAGAGTGTGTGCTTATATATGTCCTTGATTTGCAAGACAAGGCTTTTGTTTAAGAAACAACAATCTAGGGTTATGTGTGTGAGAGAGAGAGAGAGTCTTTGTAGATGTCCTTGATTTGCAGGACAAGGCTTTTGTTTAAGAAACAACAATCTAAGGTTAAGTAAGATATCAGTTGCAACCAGAGCCTAAGTCACACCAAACTTTAACATAGTTAGATTTTAGCTCTGCCTCCTAGTTTCACAAATTTTTGATCAAGCATTTCGTAAAAAATGAGGACCCTTCAATTGAATTGGTTAAGTATTGTTATATTATTAAATATATTTATATTTAATAATAGAAATATATATTTATTATAACATTTACAATTAAAGAAAGGAAAAAACCAGTACAGTTTACATAATACTTTGGAGTTGATTGTTCTAGTAGGTCATTATTAAGGAAAAAAGAAAAACTAATATATGTTATATGACTTATGTGGAGTGAATTGTTTTATAGTTCATATTTTCTTTATAAGTAAGCTAAAAATAATTTCAAAATTCTAATAATTTTTAAATTTAAAATTAAAAATAAATTAAAATAATTAAAAATAAAAATAAATTATATTTGTTATGGATATTAGGATTAGGTTGAATTGTTTAAATATTTCAAAAGTAAAAAACTTTATCAAAAGTTAAATTAATAAGTACCTAAAAAATGAAAGTTAACCCTAAAAATTATTTTCCAAATTTTCAACCATTTATTTAAATTAAAAAAAAATATTAATAACAAATCATAAAAAAACATTAAATAATAGAAAACATTAGTACATTTTGACTTAAATAAAAATTTCATAATTTAATACGATTTATTTATTTTACATAGAATTATAGGACCTTTTTAGGGCAAGGTAAAGGAATTTTAATAATTCACATTTAATGTATTGGGGCGGAGATGAGTGTAAAGGAATTTTATTTTGTCTTGGGTTAGATATGAGGGTGAGGTAATTATGGGATGGAGATAAAGGTGAAGGAATTTTAATATATTTATGGAGATGTGAGTGAAGGAACTTTATTTTATGTATTGGGTTAGAGATGAGGGTGAAGGAATTTCAATATATTCACTATGTAGATCAAATTTTCATTTTATTTTCCACACTTTTCAAGATTAGAATCAAGATATGTGTAATTTTTCACTTCCAAATCTTATTTTTATGATAGTGAAAGTGAAGTTGGTTGTGTGTATTTCACTTCCATGTATACATTATTGTACATTTTTAGGCAAACCCCCACCCACATGTGCATTGGAATATGGCACTTCCATCCCATATGTGCTATCCCATCTCATTGAGATTGGTTGGACATGAGGGTGGGAATGACCATGACCATGGGTATGGGAGTGTTTAAATGCAATTACAAAATCTCATAGCTACCCTCCACCTTCACCATCATGGGTGTAGAGGTTGGGGAGACTTGGTCATTTTCATTTATAATTACAATAAAAGTGTCAATTTAGTTTCATGACAATAATAGTCAAAGTAGGAAAGTGTAAAAATGTGAATGTACATCTCACTCTTCTCATATTTATACCGTACCAAAAATAAAAGTATAAAAATACATATTATATATAAAAATAAAAAAACATATTATCAATATTACCAACTTATAAAATTAAATATATAAATAAACATACACACTCCTATTTCACATTTTAACGAATTATCCACACCCTAACCTTATCCACATTAAAATAAAAATATTTTTTTCCACTTTATAACTACCTCATCATACTAAATAAATACGTATACATACAAAAATATACACCTTTATTTCACATACAAATCCATTATCCAACAACGTTATGATGTTATGCTCTGAATGCATATTAATAAAGATAAAACTGAAAATGTAGTTACATTTGCAAAACGGTTAACCTTAAATTATGTATTATTTATAAATATACAGTAGTGAATGCAGTTTGAATTCGCAGACTTTTCTTTCAGGCCGCCTACATAAATTTACATTAAAAAATATTAATTATTATTAAATTTTTTACTAATGAAATAAATTAATTTCCCCGTGCAAATATATTATTCAACTAATAAAAGTAATCTTATGCAAACAAGTAAGATTTTATTTGCGGGCATGGAGCATGTTTTAAAATTGTTTCAAATAAATTAATAGGAAATAAGTAATATATATATATTGGATTTAGAGTATATTTTAAAATTGTTTATATTTTGTTAATAGATAATTTGTTTTAGACTTGAGTAAATAGGTTAACTGTAAATAGAATTTAGAAGTATATAAAAAGAGTGAAAGTCTACAAACTTATAGATCATAACCAGTTATTTCAGATGGAATAGTTTCCCTTGAATGATGGTTACAGTTCATAACCAAAAATAATTATCTGCACTACTGGTTTAAAAATTAAATTATAATAAACTTTGTCGCCTTATAAAAAAACTTCGAAAAAATTATTTTCCATTTTTTTGTACGTCATGTCAAAAGAAAGGCCAACAGGCTGGGGAATGATAATGCTTAATGTTTCACCAGAGGAGCCGTTGTGATGGCAGTATCATGTCCTCACACCGACTAACTTATTCCAGCTAATTATCAAGCAAATTAGTTTCGATGAAAGTGCTCGAGGTTGACTTACGACCGTTTTGATGGCATCGTGCTTTTGATTGAATTGTTTGTCCCCAAATAATTTCTTCAAATATTCCTAAATGTCCAATCAGCTGTTTTTTATACAGTTGCAGTGCAGAATTATATTCTTCTGTTTCAAGCATCGCTTACCACATTCATAACTGTGCCTTCCGATTTTGTCTTCAGCCGTTTTTTGTACAGTTGAATGGTAGGAGCACGATCTTCTCTTATGATATTTGACAGTGCTTTGTTTAGTTTAGGGGCGAGGGATCCATTCAAATCTCAATTTATTTCTTTAAATAGTGTTGTGATCATCAGATATTTATCAGCTTTCAATTCGGGATCGTCTCTTTTACCGAGCTTGAACTGATCGAATAGTATTCTAGTTGCAGACGATGCCGAACCCAATTGGCGATCGTTGGCAAGGGTTCCATTATTTTCAAAAGTCCGTTAGGGTTTGTTTCACCTTAAAAATATGAGCATTCCTTCTTGGATGGAGCCAGAGTTCCCCTCTTGTAACGATGTCATAAAAGATTTTGATGTCGAAAGTGTTTTGAGTTCCACTCCATTTCCATCAGCACAACCCATTGAAAATCCCCCTACATATACTACCCATCATGCCACCATATGTAATTTCGTTAATAACTGCAACTCCGGATGCGTAGCGGGCTGTCCTCTTTCGAATCCCGTTTTAACGGCCACATTTTGCAATTCCGGTGGTTCAAATGATGGTCGGTCTCGGACCATCCCGACTGAGAAAAGGAAACAGAAATTGATTGAAAAGCAGAGACGTAAAGATATGAATGCCCTTTTGTCGGTTCTGAAGTCCTTGCTTCCCGATGAAAATCTTAGGGTGTGTTTTGTCTTTGATCGTCAAAACGGTTTTACTGCATTAAATCTGTACTCACTAGGGTTTTAATTTAATGGAAGCTTCATCTCCTGCAGGGAAAACGATCAATGACAGACCAAGTGCAGGAATCTGTGAATTACATTCACCACCTACAGCCAAAAGTCGAAGATCTTCAAAAAGAAAGAGAAAAGTTGAACGCTAATTCTGAAAAAATTCCAAATGTTTCATTCCAGGGGCTGCGATCTTCTGGTAACGAGAAATTTTGCATTAAAGCGCCGGCGATTGGAGAATCAGACCAGGGGTTCCCTTCAATAAATATAATCTCCATGGGTTCAGCCGTTCAGGTCAGGACGAACACATTTGAACATCAGCTTCTGCACTCTGATCTTTTCATGGCGTTGGAAGATGGTGGGCTTGAAGTTGTGTGCGCTTCTTCTTCTACCATTAGCAACAGAGTCTATCATACCATACATGCGGAGTTAAGATCCTGTAATACTCAAATGACAACACTTTTCTTCGCTGTGTTCCGTGTCAAAATGTGGCCATATTTTCATATTACTTTTCCTCAATATGGCAGGTGTCTGATCTTAATATTTTTAACGTTGACACCCTGTACCTCAATCTTTGGCACTTGATCGGGATAAGGACGAATCACAAACCAGAACGGGATTCCCAGACAGTTGACGCTCAAGCCTAATGTTATCCGCTGCATTGGTGATTTTTTGGTTGGAAACGCTTGGCTGGTAAAGTAAATGAGAAATTTCTTAGAAATGCAGATTAGTGACTGAACAACATATTTCTTATAAATGCATTGATTGATACGGGTGTTAGAGCCTCCTGATTTCTTATAAATGCATTTCTTATAAAATGACAAACGGGTATGTTGAAAACGCTTGGCTTGTAACGTAGATGACAAATTTCTTAGAAACGCATATTAGTTACTGAATAAAAGATTTCTTATAAACTCATCGAGTGATAACGGTCTTAGAGCCTCCTAACTACTAATTTGCTACGTTAACTGGTGCTTGGACTGAGTTTCGTATGGATAATGCTTCCATTTATAAATTTAGATAAAAGAGAATGTCTGATCTACAACGGTATAAACACCATCAGATCGATTAAATAGTCTCCAGCCCAAGCTCACCATGTGTAAGGTTTAGGGCGTATTTAAGAAACTGAGGATATATAGACCTTGTGAAAAAATCAGCAGGGCATGTCAGAAGCTTTGCACAGGTGATATTTGGCGGATTCTTTTTAGAATGTGGGTAGACATAATAAGCTATAAGACAGTTTGAGGAAACTAATGGGAATCACAAACATCTGAATTAAAAAATAAATACATTTAAACTCGCTGACAAACGACTCAAGAATCAATATCACTTATGTAACTCAATATGAATATAAATACTAAACTTATCCTGATTGTATATTTGGAGAATATTTCAGAATCTAAGGTTGGTGAATTAAAGAATTGAGATACTCCAAAATCAGTAATCTATTCTTCATTGCTTTCATATTGGCATAACCTATCAAATTTAGTGTCTTTTAAATTAGAGTAATCTATTTGTATGCCTTGATCACTATTAATTTAATATTTATTTGTTAATGTAAATTACAATATTTAATTTTGAAAAATCAATATCTATTTTTCAACCTTATAACAAGAAAATTCAAATATTTAATTGAATAATAGTATTTTGAATATTATTAAAAAAAATATTACTATATTTAAAAATTTATTGATGTAATAATTATTTTAAATAAAATTATAATTTTTAAGTCCATTTTAATACAATTTGAACGCAATAAAATATATATTTCATATATAGAAATTAATTTATGAGGCTTTATTATCAAAATAATGACGGTTAACATTTTATACTAAGAACTTTATATATGTATATATATTTAAAGGCAGTAGAACGTAAAAATATTATTTATTAAGTTTAAGGAAGTATAAGCGTTCGTAGAGAATTATCTATATAATATGATAGTGAATAAAGGTAAGGAAAGATATTAGCACTAATGATTTTTTTTCTTTAAAATATTGAAAGAAATTTGATATTCTTTATTTTATAAGAAACTCTTTTTTCTTATAATATGATAGTGAATAAAGGTAAGGAAAGATATTAGCACTAATGATTTTTTTTCTTTAAAATATTGAAAGAAATTTGATATTCTTTATTTTATAAGAAACTCTTTTTCTTGATTTTGATGATATCGTACAATACTTTCATATATGACAATAAAAATAAGGATCTAACATGAGCCTAGAGGGATCTAAGTTCTTTACTTGCAAATTTTTTTATGAGTACACATTATTTAAATGTTTTCTATAATTATTTAATATTTATTTATTTTGAGATTTTTTTAAGAAATCGTAGTTTGGTTCCCTACTGAGTAATATTTCACCTCTTGATGATGGGGTTACACAATCATCCTGGTTGTAGAATGAGCCTCTCAACTCAATAACTTGGGGGAATTTCCTCTATACAAATATATTATAATTATTTATCATAATTAATTGTGTATAGAGAGAAATAAAGAAGATCCAAATAAGTTTTTTTATCTATATTTTATCAAAATTAAAGGAAATAAACCTTATCAAATCTTTCTTCTAGAAGTGATCACTTCTCTAATTAAGAATGTGAATATATTAAGTAACATGGAAAAACGTCACAAAATTGTTTGACACGAGAATGAAAATCACTTTTGATTAATAAGACAATGATATAAGATGCTCACAATTAACTAAACCATTAGGGAACAAAAAAAAGCTCATATTACAAAATTGGAATAATAATAAAGATATATTAGAACCAAATTGAAAAAAAATTCTAAAAACAAAAATATTAAGGAAAATCATATATATAAAGTGATAAACTTTAATCTAAAAAAACAATGTTAAAAAAAAAACAAAAACAAAAAACAAATTTTCATTAACTTAAACATATGATAAAACAATCAAAATTTATATATCTGTTAAGGCTTAAAAAATTAATTAAATAATTTGAAGTAATCTGCTATTCTATTCCTGGTATTGTACTGATATGATACTATATCCCCTAACCGTAAAGGGAAAAACGATGTACTGATATGCTACTATAAACGTAAAGAGAAGAACGATGATGGAATTTGAAGAAACTAAAAAGCAATCCAATATATAGATATAGGTGGTTAATTGTTCACAAATTTTATATTAAAATAATAAGGAGTTAAAATGAAAATTTAATCTATAAAATATCACTTCATGAAATTAATGTAAACCTTTAGAGTAATTTTACTTTTAAATTCAAATTTATAATATTTAAATTTTTGCTTAAAAAATTAAAAGACTAATATATATCATAAACATAATAAGCTTTCTAAATGGGTCAATGCGACATAACAACTTTATGGCCTAGACAACTTATGTTTAATAATATATATTGGTTTCAAAGAAAATTGTCACTTCATTGTAGGAAAGTGTGAGAATCTAGATGTCTATACAAAATCACTTTAGGGAAAAAACTACGTATCACAAACATCACTGTGTTGAATGGAATTGTTCCAAGAGTGAACCACGTCAACCTTCGATGTTCTTTGTTATAAAATAATGGGATATGTCATTTTACCATATGCAAGCAAGATTGCGAATCCCCACATCCCCGCTCTCCTCCCAGATACACGTGTCCGGTTCTTAGTTGAGGGGTGATATTAATAAAGGCAATGAGAAGTAGGCACTAGTATTTTCATTTTACAACATTTATGTTTAGCGTCCTTTACCGAGCTGACAAATTTGCATCGACGGGTAAAAATGGCTTGAACCTGGTAAAATAATTTTAAAAATTTAGGAAGAGTGTTTGAATTGTGTTGTTAATAGATCCGTGATCAGGTGAGAAGTGGGCAGGATGGCATTTTCAAGAGAATGCATGAGCATTCATGTTAGGCATGTGGTCTCAGGTGGGTGGGCTAACCTCCCTCTGCGCCCATAACAACTTGAGTATGGGAGAGAGTAAATTTTGGCATGTGAGGTTTCATGTTGTTTAGGGTCTTGAGCATGGTGGTGAACGTAATGTTATGGAGGGTGGCGGGGATGTTCGTTGGGCATTCCATGTATGTGCGAGTATTGGTGTTTGTAGTGTGGGCATTGTGGGAAGAAGCGGGAGTTGCAAAGGATCCATTGTCTCGGCAAGGGGACAATCTCACTATGAGTGTTTCGGCCTCTACTTTCAGGTGTGTGTCATTGTTAATTGTCGAATTGGGCTTCACCAATTTGAGTGTGCAACAAAAGTAGTATATGGTTGTCTGTTTGGGGTAGTATTCTATTGTTTTTGTTTCATCTTGTGCGGCTTCAAACCGGGTCAGTTGAGAACTAGTTTTTACCAGAATGGGCTAGTAGTAGTGGTCCTCTTTGATCCATTTACAGGCTTCTGTGTTGCTGGGTGGAGCCATTGGAGCAACCTCTCGGCCTCTGGTTAATGAGGCTCGCAGGTGGCCGCTTCAGGGGAGGTGCATATTTATAGCTCATGGTGGGTAGTTGTCTTGTTCTTGGTGCTGTGGGATGGGAAGATTCAACTGGGGCTGATGGTGTCTCCTTTTGTTCAAGAAGTTTGGGTGATATTAGGCGGGTGGTCCTTTGTTCATTCCAGTGGTGTCGGGAAGTCAACCATGCGCCCTATTCCTCGCTTGGCGCATTCCTCCACCGAGTTGCAGTGAAATTCAGGTAGTTTTGGCATGGACACATCTAGGTCTAATATCGAGATAGTCAGTGGTAGTGATGGCCCTGTTTAGGGTGGTCGAAGCACTGGTGAGTTGAGTCACGTGACATCAGGAGGCAGAGGAGGTGTGTAGTCGGGGTGCTCTAGGCATGCAGTGTTTGCTACTCAGGGTGGTATGTGCGGGGGCTCTAAATTGTGTCAGGGTGGCCAGAGTTCACTTTTCGAGCAGCGAGGGGGCTAGGCTCGTCGTGGTGTGTCTAGGCGTAATGTGTCGGGGCGTCATTGTGGTTGTTTTCAACGACAAGTTTGTTGTCTTGAACATTTTCGGGACTTGATTCAATCAATTTCAGAGCATCTGGAGACTTCAAAGCGGGTTCGATAGGAGGAGCATACTGAATTGATAGAAACTTTGATCAAAATGCATTACTTTCAATGCCATGTTTGGAAGAGTGTAGTGGTGGTCTTGCAAGGCTAGAATTTATTATCAGAGAAGGTTCAGAACTTGGAGATCTGGATGGCCCATTTCGAGGAACATGTACAATGCTCCTTTCATCCTTCGTTGCCTCCTGGAATAGCCCTGGACAACCCAACCTCCATCACTTCTTCTGACTAGCATGGACATAGGTGTTGTACATGTTTTGTTTGTTTACTAGTGCATATGGCCTCTTAAGCTGTGGATTGTGGCTCTTAAGTTTTTCTGTTTCACTGCCATTTTCCTTCAGTGGTAGTCAACAAACTTGGTCGAGGTGAAACTACTTGTGTTTTTCTTCTGATGTACCTCTTTTTCGAACCATGAATAAAATATTCACTTACAAAAAAAATTGTGTTGTTCATGGTGGAAATGGGTTTAGCACCATCAAAATCCCATGGGATACCTAAAATCTTGAAATTTAACCACTCTAACATGAATTCACAAAACATTCTGCCAAATTTTACCAAAATCCTATGAGATTTTCCATAATTTTCCTAGAAAATTTGAAGCTTGGTTAAACTACATCTTTATCTTTTTTTATCTCTATTTTTAAACTTAATTCCATCAGTATTATTATTCAATGAATAATTGCTTGTACTAGGGAAATTAATGATGAGAAGATAACCCTATATAATTGCATAAACTATAAAGTTTATAATTTATTTACCAAATTTATCCGTAGTTGTGAAGATTCTATTAAGTGATAATAGGTGAGCATATTAGTTTTAGAAATAATGATTAAATATTTAGAAAAATATTTTTAATATATATATATAATTTATAATTGATTAAATATTAAAATTTTAATTTGAATAGATAAATTATTTTCAGTGTTATCTTCATGTATTTTATCTATATGATATGTTGTATGAGTGCATTATGTAGGCTGCATGATCAAACAACTATTGCTACATGTCATCTACTAATTGTTAGACAACCAACAATAAGGACTATGTCAATTTTTTCTTGGAATCTAATGAGAAGGACAATCCTTAGTGAGAAAGAGTTTTTGTAAGAGGGAAATTGTTAGGATGACTCAATTGTCTTCATAAAACTTTGTGTTTGAATTTTGCGTAATGAGGACGACATGAATGTGATTCACCTTATAGACTGGGCTTCTTCTATCTTGCGATCAGTAGAGAATAAGATTTATTTCACAATTGGAAAGCATAATTTGCTGCAATATATCTCTCTTTGGACATTAGTTCATTATAGATGATTTTGGCATTAGTTTTCTACTGATTTTGTTTACATGCATGACTCCTTATACATCATGGTTTCTTGTACATCTTTTCAGGGGAAGGACTCTCTTCATCGGATGAGGAAAGAGCGTGATCCCATTGTTGCATTTGTTGTTTTTGAGAATTTAACTCTTTCCACCATTTAGAAATATATTAAGGCCACTAAATAGGATGTCAAGGTATAGATAACCTACAAGGATAACAAATATGTTAATCAATAGGTATAGGAGTCCATCCATGACCTAAGCACTAGTTGTACATGGGACACCAAAATTCTTCAAAACTTTAGAACTCTAGTAGAAAACCATTGATACACTAGACCCCCAAGAAATCCATTATACCTAAGCTACTCATGAAGGACAATGGCCATCAAGAAATTTGGTAGAGGAAGCCAAATTTCCTTTTTATTACTCATTACTCATACATTCTGTGGAAAAATAAGGGGTTCCTCCATGATAGAGATACTTCTTGACCACAATACTGCTTCACATGCTACTTATGGTTGTACTCAGTCCTAATTCCATGTTTTCCTCACAATGTTTTTAACTTTTGATATCACTTGATATAGTCTTTTTTACTTATTAAACTCTATTTTATTCTTTGATGTCATGTTCAATCCAATTTTTTTAATACTAGACTTTTCTTGTTTTCTTTGTTGATATATATTGTTACTTTGCAACTCTGAAGTGATGGTTGTACTCAGTCCTAATTTCTTATTTTCACTATAATGGATTTTACTTTTGATATAATATGATATAGTTTTGTTTACTTATGAAACTCTATTTTATTGTTCTATATTATGTTCAGTTCAATTTCCTACATGGTAGACTTTTCTAGTTTCATCTTTACATATATATCGTAACTTTACCACTCGAATGTGATGGATGGACTCAGTCGTAATTCCATGTTTTCATAGCAATGATTTTTACTTTTGAAATCACTTGATATAGTTTTATTTACTTGGTAAACTCTATTTTATTGTTTTATGTCATGTTCAGTCCAATTTCCTCAATTATAAACTTTTCTAATTTTATATTTGAATTTATACTTTACATTACAATTCCAAAATTTGATATGACTTAGTTTTCATATGAGCATATTAGATTAATTTCTTTACTTATTATAAACTCAAAATACAAAGGTATTTTGGAACTATCTCTTAACACTATAAAAGTAGTATTATTTCCCTTAAATACATTACTTTTATAGCCCCTTTGATTTTAATAAGTATGTGTGCATTATTAGTCCCTACCTCATACACGGACTATATCAATCATCTCATAGTCAAAGTCCCATTGACATTAGATTAGTTTGTTGAGTTTCTGTGACATTGTTGTGGCTTTAACCTGGGTTTTTCATGTAATGGTAAATATTTCCATTTTTTCGTAAATTAAAAAATATTGTTCTAATTTTTCAAAACCTTATTTCTAGTTTTCCATTCGCTAAGAAAGCCTTGATGTGACATAACTCCCCTACTGAAGGGAGATTCAAATTCAATATTTGTAAGTGTATAGAAAATCATTGAAAAAATAAATAAAAAAGAAAAACCTAATTTGGTAAATGGCTATTGTGTGCTCTAACACTAACACTAATATTGTAACTATGCTAGAACCTGATACAATGGTCCCCTAGCGAAGGGGGGACAGAGGAACGACAAAACAATTACTCCTAATCTTGATTGTATTTCCTTGTTACAACATCCATCGATAACCATTATACGATTGTTGTGAAAAAACATTTCATTCCCTAGTTTTTAATAGTGGTATTGAGATCTTTGGATGGTGGGTTTTGTGGAAGTCATTTCGAACCCGATATCTAATAAGGCATTACCACATAAGCGAGATGGTGGGGGCCACTGGAAAGATAAAAATCTTTGAATATTTTTATTTGTTATCTCTTATTTATATAGAATTACATTATTATGTTAGATTTTCAATAAATATGGACACATAAAAACAACATTCTAATATGACCTCTTATTTAATCTACAGTAAAAGTTGCAAAACAATTATTTAATATTATTATTGATATAAAATTACATTTTCTATTTCCAAATTATAAATGGGAAAAAGAATATATAATCAAAGTCACGCTAATAATTATACATCGAGTGATCCATGATGATGTAACAACTCTAGTGAAAAGTTCATGTAATAAAATTTAATAAAGGAAAAATAAGACAACTGTTAAGGGATATTTATTCCAAGCTGAATGTTGGGCAAGGATATCCTAGTGGACATCATTGGATGTGTTTTTCGCTAAGGAAATTGGGAAAAGCAAAATCAAAAGCATTAAAAGGCAACAAGGCATTTTTGGCACATTTATTTATGAAAATAAAGTAAATTAGGAGAAAAATAAGGTGAAAGATCACAGGTTGCATGTGAGGAGGAAAATGAAGGAAAATAAAGGAAAATGAAGAAAATAGAGGCTGCATTAATAATAAAAACTTATCAAGATCATTTGGTAAACTTTTGTCGGTTCAAGTTTTAGAGCTCTCTCATTATTCTCCCTCTCTCTCACTCTTGGCCACATAGAGTTTCCTTCGAGCACTCTAGCTTTGGATAAAGGAAGGAATGAAAGCAAGCAAGGATCAAGGAAGGATGATGACGTAGTGAACCATAGGGGGCCTGCAAATTGATAATTCAACACACACATAAAACTAAAACTGACACACAAAGAATGATTATAAAATCTTAGAAATAATTAATAATAATAAAAATATTTATAGGAGAACCATTGGCCTAGACATTGGCCTCTCATTCCTCACTCTCACACCTACTTACATGCCGCATAGGCTCACCTAGATTTATACAAATGGATCTGAACCCAAAGTAGGTTGTAGATCCTAAACTAACTCCCAAAATATCTCTCATGATCCATAAAATATCTCACTTAATCACTTATCTCTAGATAATATCCAACTAACCCACAAATATTTCAATTCTTTCAAAATACTCTCAAACGTTCTCCTATTTACAATAATTCTAATTCTCTCCTAAAACTATAGGAACATACAATACATAATTAGATCCTAATTTAGGAAGCTAACTTCTTTAATAAACATTCAACCCTAGGTTAAATGCACTACCATGAGACTCCCCAAGTAAAATAAAATCATGGTCTCTCAACCATATATCTTCCCAAACTGTTTAAATTCATCCTAGATCCCAAACTTTAGTCTGTCACTGATCAATTGCTTTTTCATACTTTTTTCATTCTATTGTTGTCTTTTTTTGTCTTCCAGGGTTCCAAACTTTATGTTGTAATTCTCCTCCTACTTTTTTGATGTATATTTGTGCCGTAAAATGTATCATGTTGTTGTCCTTCTACTTCATGTCAGAATGACTTGGTTTGTGTACTTTTTCCCATAAGTTTCCTTAATTCTTCAATTTCAATTTCTATTCTAGTTTCTGTTTGAATTTTATTGTTACTAACTATGAATATCATTTCATCATCTTTAACATTAAATTGCAAATTAAATTCATGTTCCACATTTTCACTATTAATAATGTTTGAGAATTTCTCTTCTTCATTTGCAACTTTCTTATATTCAGGTTCCATCAACATCTTTTTTAGCAATTGTAGTTCTTCTTCACATTTCATAACCATTTTACAGTCTCTTTTGGAAATCATTTCAAGAAACTGGTCTTCATCCCTACATGAGACAAAATTAGTGTCTTTTCCATCATCTGGAACACATACTGCATCCACACACCAATTGTCACATTTAAAACCAACATGATTGTTATCTTCCATTGATGGTTCAATCATCATATGCAAATCTTATTAACAGATTGTGGTGCCATCTCTAGGAACCGAACCTAGTTTCATATCAACAAACTTTATTTCAACATCATCACCATCCTCACTAATCAACACTCTTTGTTATGGTTCACAAATGCATACATTCATCTCAATTATCTGGATTTTTTCCGCTTCTCTTAACAAAAATTTCAACTTGAGCTTCCATCTCCTTGCAATCAACTACTTGATTGGCCATCCAATGACCTTCTTCATTATCCAACCATGTTTTTGACTTTGTAATAGCTCCATCAACACGTCAATCCATGCCTTCATCTGAACGATCTCTTTCTCAAACTAGTCATCATGTACGACAACTGCTATGGCATTGTTGTGGCTTTTCTCTGAATTTTGCTAATGAGTATCCATAGTCACCTTCATCTCCTTCATTCACAAACTTCACCTTGTTCACTATAACCTGCAATTGAACTAACACTTTACCAAGTTACTCCTTTGTACTATGCTTCCTTCTAAGCACTCCTTTGTACTATGTTTCCTTCGTTGCAAACTACTCCAATATATCTTGTCTTTACAGTACATTGACCAAACTTTCGGGCGTTGGGTTCCACCGATCATGCCCCCATTATATTCAATGATTCAAAATCAATGCACTTTTGACTCTTTAACCCTAGACTTCTAATTTGACATCAACTTTTACGTCGATGGACCTTGGGTGTTAGATCCAATCATGTACCCTTTTTGTTACAAATATTTCTTCTCAAATCATCCACTTATTACTCCATGATACCTTATATCTCCATTAATATTACAAATATTTAAAAATACTTTTTATAACCAGCCTTATCTCTCAAAAGATTTATTGTATGGTCACTTTTTGAAATGATCTTATATACATCCCATAACTTTATGTATTCACCTGAAAGTGATTTGACCTTTAAAATAATGTAAATTTTCCACTCCACTCACTATCTCTGCTAGATTAAAATAATCTCTCATAGCAGTCCCTTTAAAATAATCTTTTATAAAAGTACAGGGGAGAGGTATGAGTTCGATTTTTCTGTTTAACGTCTTTGAATGCAATGTAAAGCCAATTATTCCCAACGCTATGGTTCTTCAACAGTTACATGGCTAATTCCCAATGCTATATGCCATGAATATTTGCGAATAAATGATGGCAGATATCAACTCACTTGGCCATCTACGAATAATAAAATGCACTTGCTTCCACCACTTATGTTCAAAATTCTACTGCAATCACAATTTTAGGGTAAATTCAATTGCAATTTTAGGGTAAATTCATGGAACCTAGTTGTGACAGTTGGGAAATATTTAACCACCACTGGTGATTTTAATTCAAACCTTAGTTGAATGTGTTCCACTCATGTAGAATGTTTTGATTGACTTTCCAATGAACGAGGTTCTGCATATAGAAATCTGAATACAAAGGTAGCTGGTTAAATGGCATGGCGACATTCTATCACGATCAACACTGTGGTTCAATATTGATGTATGTAGAGATATCTACCATATCCTGTGTCTTGATTTTCTAGTAGCCAAATACTGTGGTAGGAAACAATACATCAGCAAGGGTTGAATGTAAAACACCACCGATACCAAAATATCAAGTCAATTCTACAAAGATAGCACTAGATTGAAGAAAAAAAATATTTCATTCACAATCCAAACTTGCAAAAGTTCCATGCACTATGCAGGAGTCCAAATAATCAATATTAATTAAAACTTGAATGAAGATCTAATCTAGAGATTCGATATCACCATGTGGGATCAGATGCGACATATCATTTATATCCGGCAATCCAATGTAGTAAATAGGGAGATCTAACATTCAGTAAGAAGATCTGGAAATATAATGAAATCTTCTAGCTGTTGGCCTCTCATAATCAGACCTCACAAAGCTGGAAGGAAACCTTGAAATCGACACAGTTTTTAGTAACCCAGTCAACACAACACTACACTCTGAGCTCAACAAATATCTTGACTCTCTGCAGGATTCACATGAACCCTCCAACTCAGTGCTCGCTTCAAAACAAAAATCTCTATATCATGTGTTGTTTCTTTAAACAATAACTTTATGCATCATTTATCCATCAGTCCACTCCATACTGAAATCGTAATGTTATTGCACAAGGTATCGGTCAGAGCATAACACACAAATAAAGTAGAGGATTTCCCGTGGAAAATAAAAAACAGAGATATAAATATATTTAGATAAGAAAAAAATAAAACCATTAATTTATTGCAATATAAATTTGTTGGCTCCCAAAACGATAACAGTGCAACGTCATACACATAGAACAAATATAAATATTGAATAATTCACCTTGGAATGTGGCCTTAGGCTCACTTCTTGCATATATGAAGACCGTGCTGGAGCAAGTATTCAATTTATTTTTTTCAGTCCTTTTCGACCATGTCTACATCGACAAGATCATAATTTCTTCTGCCTTGATTTCGATAGTCCATTCTCTTCTACGTTGATCTTTTCACCTCTCTCAAATTTTTTGCCATGATCCACATGCATGTCTTTTCACCTTTTCTAGATTGCATGCCATGGTCCTCACAAATAGGTGCTCATTGCTAACACATTTCTGCAACCATTTGTAAGCCTTCAAATAGTCCTCCCATACACTCAATTGATGGAACTAGTAGCTTCCAACATACTCCTACACTCTCCTTGTTCTACATAGCAAACACTCCAACCTTAATTTCTATGGAATAATATAACAATCCAATGGAAAATAATGCATAACATTTTTTCCCAACTACCCCAAATTTTCCATAGTAACTTATGCACAAATTCTTCACACATAACAATGTCCATCCATCCAACCTCTAATACCAAAATGACATAACAGACCATAGGGGCCTGCAAATTAATAATTAAACACATATAAAACTAAAACTGACACACATAGAATGCATATAAAATCTCAGAAATAATTAATAATAAAAAACAATATTTACATGTGCACTGGTGGCCTAGTCATTGGCATCTCATTCCCCACTCTCACACCTACTTACATACCTCATGGGCTCACCTAAATTTATACCAATGGATCTGAACCTAAAGTAAGTTCTAGATCATAAACTAACTCCACAAAATATCTCTCATGATCCATAAAATCTCTCATTTAATCCCTTATCTCTAGATAATATCCAAATAATCCATAAATCTCTCAATTCTTCGAAAATTCTATCAAACCTTCTCCTATTTACAATAATTCTAATTCTCTCATAAAACTATATGAAAATATAATAAATAATTAAATCCTAATTTAGGAAACTAACTTCTTTAGTAAACATTCAACCCTAGGTTAGATGCACCTGCACCAGAAGAGGAAGATCAACAACTTCTGTAGGAATACTTTCATGTCACATATTGCATGTTTGATTTCCTAGCTGGTTTTCACATGCATGGCTTTGCATGTTAGTGTATGGTTCTCTTATTGTTAGTCGCATAATTTTTCTGGGTTATGACAGTGGTTTTCAACCTAGTCCAGTCTTTATCCAGATGCCATGGTATGTTGGGATGTTTATCTTACTTCTGAGCTTTTGTTTGCCAAATGAATTTCAGAATCCATGGAAGAGGTGGTCTCAAAGTTCATTCCCAGATGGATAGGAATGCCTTGGTCGATTTTGGCAAGATACACAGTAAAGCCCAATGGATAATTCTCGGTTTAGGGCCTAGTGATATGGGTTTGGATTATGATAAAGCGTAGGATACTAATCTTGGGTTAGGGCCTAGTAAATCATTATTTGATTGTGGTAAAGCCTGCGAGACAAGGAGACAAAAAGTTCCTCAATGATAGTGATGGATTCCGGATGACATTCCAAGTTCGGTTTGGTTTTGATTGGAGCAATGGTTTTGTTGTGATCACGGTTTGGTGAGGGTGGAAGTGGTTTAACCTCTGGATTCCCTTGGTTTTTTTTGGATTGGTTTATCCATGAGATCCCACATTCATGCTTGGAATATGCCATGGGGGTGACTGGATGAAATAATATTTGGTTCAACCATGTCTACACTCGAGTGCTACGTGGAAGACCTGAACCTGGTCGAACTTGCCTATGATTAATGAAATCTAAGTTTTCTTGTTTTTGCAATTATTTATATGTGGATTTAATGGTTCTTATATATTTTTTATTTATATGGCTTTCTGCTCGCTAGAAGCATGGTTAATTTACTCGTTCATGTCATGGTTATCTCATGTATTTACTTGTTATTGTTAAATTGATGGATGCAAGAACTAATTGATGTTATAACAATTCAATGGAGAAGGTGGTTATCCTTCTTGTCATGTTTCATAAGATTTTTCAGCCATTCATGCTTTGTCTTGTATCCTAGACCTGTAGGTTGCATTGATGCCAAGTGTTTGAAAAAATGTTAGTCATAGTTGGGGATGGTCAAGCCTAGTCCTAAGGTTAATTTTTAGTTTAGTAGTCTTGTCATAATGTCTTTGCTGGATTCTGAAGGTTATAACAATTTCTCAGCAATGGCCGAAATTATGGGCTACAAAAGTGCATTGAAATCTGTGAATGCCGGCATAGGTTTGTTGGGAAAAGTCCATGGACACTGGCTTGCAAGCCTGTCAGAGTGTCCATAGCTCCCTGGATGATGTCATGCCGATAGCATGAGAGCATCTAGATGTCAAGAGATCTAAAATATTAGTGGGACCGAGGGGTAGCATGCCTTGGTGGCTAAGATGTCTTCTCACAGTGTTGTTGTTGATGTGGAAGGTACGGTTGATGTGTTCTGTCGATTCCATTTCCCTAACGTCACCAAGGAGGTTGAATCCCTTCATAGTGGCCTCTCTTGTCGCATGTTTACCTCGGTTGATTGGTTACTTAGGTAGGTGTGGGAGGAGGGTGGTTACAAATGAATTACTTTTATGAATATAATTAGGGTCAAATAATATATAGTTAGAAGTAATATATATCAGGGCAAGGGCATTGGAATACAAGTATCCTCCTCCATTTGTTGAAGAGGATAAGAGGAAAATTCAGAATAATTTATAGGATCAAATGGAAATTGTGGAGGATGGACAACAAGCTCAATTGTCCAGAGAATAGCCAACAACTGGCATCGATGCGAGCAATTGAATGGGGTCACTTGCTTCGGGAAGTGAAATTTAAAGTGGCATATTAGCTCTCTAAGTATGGTGCTACGAAAGATCTGTCATTCCATTGTAGCTTGGCAACTACGTTCCATCAATAGGCAAGAGAAAACATTGTTTTCATGTTCTAGTAATTTTTGTTTCTTAATTTCAGTAAAGCATGATGGGTAAAACATTAATGTTTGCTTGAAAGAAAACATTAATGTTTGTTTAATAAATAGTTTTGAACAAATTAAATTGAAATAAATTAAAAAAGGTCTAATTGTAGTTGTTTTTAGTAACACGTGAATGAAAGGAGAGATGTGTGCGAAATAAAGTTTGAGTTGTTTTTAGTTTGATTTTTTGGAAGCTTTTCTTGTGAGTTTTTCCGTAGCAAGAAATTATTGAAATTGAAATCACAAGCTTGATGGGTAACTCAAGTACAATCGAAATGCCCTAGAAGTTTTTTAGAGTGTTGAATCCATATTCCAGCACCAAAAAAGTCATTTTAGGTCAAATCTGGCAATAAATTATTGAAATTGAAATCACAAAGTTAATGGATAACTCATGTGCAACCGAAATGCCCTAAAAAGATTTTAGAGAGTTGAATCCATATTCCAGCACCAAAATGTCCTAAAAATCGCACTAAAGACCACTCCAATAAAGTTTCCTTCGCACACACCCATCTTCGGCGAAACTACTTCCATTGGCACACACTCATATTTAGCACAACTACTTCCATCCCCGCACTACCTCTCGATGGGCCTTGCTATAAAGATCATGCATTCAATTTCTCTCCCGCAAGAACCTGTAATGAGTTCATACACTTGGGTGGCACCTTTTTATGCTTGGTCGATTTGGCTCTTCCTCCATGAATGCCGAGGGCTTCCTCTTGGCAACAAAGTTGACTAAATAAGCTAAACAGTCTGATAGGGTTGCACTCATCTACATAAGCCACCATTTTTCTTCAAATCTTGTGTTTGATAGGGTTGCACTTGTCTACATAAGCCACCATTTTTTTCTTCAAATCTTATGTCTAATAGGGTTGCACTCATCATTGTTTCGAGGCCTCTACCCAAATTGAGAGTGCCAAATACAACTTCTCAATTGTCACACAAGAATTCTTTGGGGTCTCCCAATTATCTTCAAACTTGAGATGAGCTTGCAAAATGGCCTTGTTGGGCTATGAAATCCCTAAAACACTCTCAATATTTGAAAGGATCCTTCTACTGAGCCTCTGTTGTCAATGTTAACCTTGGTTATAAGTCGAACTTTTCTTCATGAGTGTGCCATGCACACATTGGCTTCAAAAGAACAAAGATGAGGAGAAAAAAACAAAATTGATACTGAAATTACCCTTGTTCAATAGCTTAAGAAATTGAACTCTCATAAATGTTGAATAGTAGCAAATGAATGATAGTGGCATAACCCACCTTCATACATTGAAGGATATTGTGTTCTAGGGGATGTTGGACACGAAGAATAATATTGGAGATGTGGTTCAGTTAGTTAGCCAGTCGACCACTTGATAGGCTACTCTTTTAACTTGTACAAGTGTGCACTCCTCAATGCATTGGATGACTTTTTCCCAACACATTATGTGGAAAGCGGCTTTCCATAATAATATTTTGGATTTCAAGTCAAGAATGCCAATCATAATTGTCAAATACCCTTCTATGATAAATTTCATGAATACTATATCAAGGGCTTCCATAATGCTGAGGATGAGAACATGAATCCTATATCAAGGGCTTGCATAATGCCGAGGATGAGAACATGAATCCTATATTGAGGGCTTCCATAATGCCGAGGATGAGAACTTTGGCCCTGGAACCACCTTTCATTCGAGCTTGCCCACCACCACCTCTTGTTTTGGTTTTCACAATTGCAAATTTCTCAAATTGTCTTGTTAATCTATAGGCTGGAATCTCAAGTGCGATCTAGAATGTATATATTAACTTTGCCAAGTTGCCATAGCTTTTTTTAAGTAGGGTTATGGGTTTAATTGACCTACGTCAACACTAAAATATATATTTTTAATAAGGTTGTATGATGTGATAGGTAATGGTATGTGAATAGATATATTGTTGTTAAAGAATTTTATCAAGTCTTCTCTAGCAAGCTCTTTTGAGGATTTCGACTATTCTGATGTGGAAATGAGTAGCTCATGTGAAGCTCAAATACTTTTTTTGGATGGCCTTTTTCAACTTCATTTTGATTTGGGAAAATTCGATTGAAATGGGCTTTATTGTACCACGCAGATGTCAATTGTGTGGGGTGTTTTTTGAAGATTGGATCCATTTATTTTTTGACTTCTTTTTTTCCAAAGAGGTTTGGTGGTGTGTTGTTGACAAATTGGAGAATATTGTGGATTGGAATGGGAAGTCCATCATTTCTTGCCTGAGACTTCCTTGCACAAGTCCTTCAGTACTATCCCTTTGTATGTACTCTAGGGGATTTAGAACTCATGGAATGTTGTTGTATTTGAGCACAGAGTCCATGATGCCTCTGCCACTTACCTCAATATTGTTGGTAATGTTTTGGAGATTGGCCCTTTACTGCCTTGACACTCTAAGCACTGAGTATCCATCAAATATTTTGGATATTCCTTCCCATTTGATTTTTTTGATGGTGCCTTGAATTGTGGTTGATGTGGGTGTGTGGCTCTTATCAAACTTAGCCCTGATCATGAATATTTCATTATTGGCATGGGTGGAGGGGACAAATTTCAGGGGTGAGATTGTGGCACTTTGGGGGACTCTAAAAATTGCGAAATTGCTAGCAATTTGACTCTATCAAGATTGTTGGGGACTCCAAATTGATCATTGATTGGTTGTTAGGTAAGAACTCCCTCCTACTTTAGTTGATGGACCACATATTGAAAATCATTCCTTCATTCAAAGACATCTCTTTTGTTAATGTTTTTAGGGAACAAAATAGGGAGGTGGATGTTGTGTCTAAGTGTGGATTTCACTTATGTTTTGGTAAAATGTTTTATGAAATGTTGTTGTATGGATCAATTTGCATAGAGGGCTCCTTCAATCTATGATTCATAGGTTTTTTTGTGTTTTTTGTCATTCTGCTAGTTTTATTTGGATGCACTATTTTGGTCTGTGCTAGAATTTTGAAATGCATTTTAGAACTGTTGGAGTAGCTGTGTATTTTGGAAATTATGTTTATTTATGCACCAATCATAACTATATGTTTACCTTCTGATGAGGATTCACATCTTCCTTTTCAAACACCTTTCTGATGAAAATGTTAAGTTTTTTTTTCGTTGAGAAAAAGGTAAAAGGTAGAAATATGTAGGACACTAATAGAGTTTAGTCACTTTGAAAAATTGGAGGAGGCACACATAAATCATTATGATATGGCCAAGAAAACCTCGGTCATTGATAGAAAGTTCATAATTTGTGAAACACAATTTCCAAAAAGGCAAGGGATTAAATATTTCTTCAGAATTATTGAGTTGAGGTGCAGAAGTCTCTTTCACATCTATCTCCTTGCACATGTTTGCATAAACCTTTTAATTAAATATATTAATTTTTAATATATAAATTTTTAACTAAATATATTTAAATAAATAAATTTATTACTATTTAAATTCAATAGATTGAACATTATTAAAATATAAATATAAAATATTATTAGCTTCATTGTTCTTAACTAAATATAAATATAATAAATCTTTATATAAGTGAAGTTTGCTTACTAGACTAAGTTCAAACATCTCACGTTGAATCTTCTTTCTCAAGCAAAAGATGTCAAATTTTCTCTATCATTTTTTCACACGTGCAAAGGAGTTGAACACGTAGGGGGGTCGGAGTTGTAGAACTGAAGCTAGGTCAAAATTATCAAGTAACTAGGCTGAAATTCTAGAGTAGCTAGGCTGAAATTTTGTCTTTGATGCAATATTATTGTAGTTGAATTTTGGAGTATAGAAGAACAGTTTGAGAGTCGACTTGGTGGAGTGATGAAGGTCTTTTGGTCTAAGGTATTGGTCCATCTCAAGTTGATTTACTACTGGAAGAGTTTGACTCGTTTTTCCCCTATAGAGGGGTTTTAGCCCTAGTTGAGTGCCTACATGTGGTGTTGTTGATCCTCATGTTTTGATTTGATGATTGTTTGATGAAAAGAAGATAAAAGAAGAACATAAAGTGAATCAATATGACTATAAAAATATCACAAGTAATTATAAACATAAGAGAACCTTTCTAACCTTTTGATTTTCAGGCAGAAATGTTTCTGTTGGAGTCTATGCAACCTCGTGCTCTGATATCATGACAAAAAGTGCAAAGATGGAAATACATAGAGATTAGATTCAAAATTATAATTGAGTGAAGTAATATTCTCATCATTCAAAATTAGTTAAATAAAATACATAGAAGGCAAGGAAACAAACAATAATGAATGACTAGAGAAAGTTCCAGCAAAAAGTAGAGAAAGTTCAAGTGAAACAAAAATCATTATGACAACTAGTAGAGAATAGGACTAAATATCATGAATCTAGCAAAAAGTAATATTAAGTATCTCAACAGACAAGTGTTCCAAATGCAGTTGTATGTGCTAGATCCAATGGTGAATAATAGGTAGAAATTAATGGTCAACTCATGCCTACAAGTCCATGAGATGAAGAGCACAACCAATGTGTACAACCATTCAAATCCCAGCACTTGATTTTAATGTATGGCAACAAAGACTTTTAATGAAATTTTATTTTCCTTCTTTTCATTTTACATTTTCATGCTTTGAACTTTTATATTCATGTCATGTGCACTCGGGAGATAGTGGTTCTTCGAGTTTGGATGAATGAGACATTGATTGTGAAAGAAGAGATTTGATATTGCTTCAAATAAAGGCACCCTATTTGCAAGCGCATGAATGTATTATAACACTTTTGGAGCAACTATTATTGTCGGAGAGCACTACAGGGTTCTTTACAACAACATGTTGCAAAGACAAAGGAGACAAAACATAAATTTCTTCTTCTAGAAATCCATTCAAGAAGGCTAATTTCACATCCATCTGATATACTTGCCACTTGTTTTGAGTTGTTGTTGCTAGAACTCCTCTTACATGATCTAATCTGGCAAATGGAGAAAAAGTTTCTCCAAAATCTATTCACGGTTGCTACAAGAATCCTTTTGCTACAAGTCTACATTTAAATATGTCAATTTCACCTTCCTCATTCAACTTTGTCTTGTACACCGAAATTACACCAATGAGATCTATCACTTAACTCGACTTTACTCAACACTCAATACCCATTTAACTGACTCTCTAATTTTAGCTAACTCCTCATATGGTATTAATTAGCTTATTTTAACACTTCCGCTTAATTATGACCACTAAACTAAAACATGACTCATGACAGCTCAAACATGCATGTTGGTCTATGTCTCAGCTAGGCTTACAACACCCAAGTTTCTTCTATGAAACTCAAACACATATTTTTCTAATGACTTAGTAAATATATCAGCCAATTGATCACTAGATTCACAAGGCCTCAAGTGAACTTCTCCATTGTTCACAACTTCTTCAATAAAGTGATATCTAATATCAATATGCTTTCTCTTATGATGAAACACACTATTCTTGGATAGTGCAATCGCTGAGTTGTTGTCACAATATATTGTTGTTGATCCTTGTTGTTTTTGCTTGAGTCCATCAAATACTCTTCTTAACCACACTACTTGACATGTTGTTGATGTTGCTGCTACATATGCTTCTTATTCTAATGAAGGTGTCATAATGTGCTGCCTCTTATAGGCTCATGAAATCACACATGAACCAAGATAGAACACAAAACTAGAAGTTCTCTTCCTATCATCCAAACTACTAGCAAAATCACTATCTATGTATCCAATAAAATCCTTCTTTTCTATGCTAGCATACATTATGCCACAATCTCTACTTCCTTCTATGTATCTTAATTTTTTTTTCCTGCACTACAATATGTGTTTTTTGGAGTCTCCACAAATTTGGAAATCAAACTTTCTCCTTGCATATCTGATCTTGTAGATATGAGATACATGAGCCTACCAACCAATATTTTGAATATATTTGGATTGAAATTTTATCCTTCATCATCCTTGCTTAACTTTGTACTTGTTGTATTTGGTGTAGGGATATGTTTGCAATTTTGCATCCTGAATATTTTCAACTAATATTTGGAATATTTATTTTGGCAAATAAAAATTCCTTTTTTTAGATTGCTCCACTTGTATCCCAAGAAAATATTTCATGCGACCAAGATATTTCATCTCAAATTCTTTCATCATGGTTGCTTTAAATTCATCCAACTCAAAATCACCTGTAAAAATCATGGCATCAACATATAAGGAAACAATCAAAATTTGTCCACACTCATTTACCTTTTTGAACAAGGTAGGTTCAATGTTACTTTTGCAAAATCCATTCTTGATCACATAGTTGTAAATTCTTCCATACCAAGCTCTAAGTGATTGCTTCAGTCCATAGATCACTTTTCTCATGCTGTAAACTTTCTCTGTGTTACCTTCAACTTCATATCCTGGAGGCTGTTCCACATAAATTTCTTCTTCTAGAATACCATTCAAGAAGGTTGATTTCTGTTACGAATAAAATATATAAATAACATAAATATAATTAATGAGGATAATTGTAATAATGATTAGTTAATAATAATTAGTAATTAGGTTGAAGAGGGATGTCTAAATAGGACACGACTCTCCATGAAGAGACACTTGCTTGATATATAAGCAAGCCTCTCGTTCTCATTATAATTCATTCTTATTCACACATTTTAATATATAGTATTTGTATCCTCACGGATATCTTGATATTCCAAATCTATTGGACTAATTAATTTATATAAGGAACTTTGTTCTCTTCAATTTCACATCCATCTGATATAATTTCCACTTGTTCTAAGTTGATGTTGCTAGAACTACTCTTACAGTATCCAATCTAGCTACTAGAGAAAATGTTTCTCTAAAACCTATTCTCGGTTGCTATGAGAATCCTTTTGCTACAAGTCTAGCTTTAAATCTATCAATGTCACCTTTCTGATTCAAATTTGTCTTGTATACGCACTTTACACCAATGAGATTTTTGTCCTTTGGTAAATCAATCAAATCCCATATATCATTCTTTTCAATAGCTTCAATTTCTTCACCAATGGCTTGAACCCAATTTTCATCTCTCGTTGCTTCTTCAAAAGAAGAAGGTTCAAATGAAAAAAAAGTAAAATTTGAACTCACATCCAAATAATCATAAATATCTTTCAGAATTCTTATCTTTCCTTTACTATTTCTTGATTCATCACTTGATTGATTGCTGAGAGAATCTCGATCTATTGATCTCCTTGAAGATCCATGCTGCTATGAAAATCTTGGGGCCCTTGTTGGTGTGTCTATGTTTGGTGTCTTCACCTATGATTCTTACTTCTCCTTTTATGCTACATCATATTCTTCCATCAGTGGCACTTGTGCATCAACTGTTCTGTCTACAGTTCCATTCCATGACTCGTGTTCTTTGAACATAGCGTCTTTACTAATTATGGTCTTCTTTGTTACAGGGTTATACAATTTCTAAGATTTTTATTTCTCACTATAACCAGTAAATATGCATTTTCCACTTTTATCATCCAATTTTCTTCTTCGCTCCTTAGGCACATGTGCATAAGCTACATGTTCAAAGACTCTGAGATGAGACACGTTGCAAAACATACCTAACCATGCTTGTTCTAGTACTATATTCATCAAACTCTTTGTAGGAGATCTGTTGATCACATAAATAGCAAATGCAACTGCTTCTACCCAATAATCATTAGACAAGTTTTTACCTTTCAACATGCTTCTTTCCATGTTCATAATTCTCTTGTTCTTTCTCTCCGCTACACCATTTTTTTGTGGCATGTACCTGGTTTTACGTTGTATTTTGATTCCATGTTGTTTGTAGTAGTCATGGAATTCCTTTGAATCATATTCTCCATCACGATCTGACGTGAATACCTTGATCTGCCAATCATTTTGGTTCTCTAGTAAGGCTTTGAATTATTTAAACCTTGTAAAAGTTCCAGACTTCTACTTCAAGAAGAAAACCCAAGTATTTATGTTATAGTCATCAATGAAAGTGAGGAAGTAACTACTTCCACCAATCAATTGTGTCCTTATAGGTCCACACAAGTCTATATGCACTAGCTCAATAGGTTTCTTTGCTCGGTATGTGACTCCCTTTGGAAAGTTTCACATTGTTACTTTCGCAAGATGCAACACAAGTAATAGCAGGTTCTTTGATGAGAGGTAATCCTATGATCATTTATTTCCGCCGTAGAAATATTAAACCAAAAAATTACAAGTTTCCAAATTGAAGGTGTCATAACCAATAATCATTAGAGCATGCAACTATAAAAGAACAGACCTGATCACTGTAATTCATAAGTAGAGGAAAGGGTTTGTTCGCACCTTCGCTATCAGCTACTTGCTTGGGGGATTTTCATATATAACACGTTATTGACCTTGAAAGATAACTTTGTATACTTTCCGTGTCAATTGACTGACACTCAACAAATTATGTTTGAAACTAGGAAGAAAATATAACTTGGAGATTTTCTTCGCCTCCCCCTGTTTGGTCATAGTGTTGACCACTCATTTTCCATCTACATCCACAGTCTTGTTAGTCCCCAACTTTACCTCTATTTTCATAGATTGAACCAAATTTGCAACCAAATTCTTATTGCTTGTCATGTGGTTACTTAAACCAGTGTCCAATAGCCACACATTATTAGAAGGTTCATGCATGGTATGGAAAGCTAGGAGCTTGGAGTTAGTACTCTTTGTAATGACATTAGGTCTCTCGTTCCTTTGATCAGCTATATTCTTCCTACAATCACGAGCATATTGATCAAATTTATTGCAATAATAGCATCACACCTTTGATTTGTCAAATTTTTTATTATTGCTCAAATTCCTGCAGTTGCTTCCACTTTCATGTTCATGCTCTTTTCAACCATAACTCTGAGCACAATATCTTTTGCCTCACCCTCTACCTCTCAATCTACTTCTTCCTCAACCTATGTCTCTTAAAATGGAAACCTAGCTTTTGAAAGTGGTTTCTAAAGTGGAATCCTTATTTCTGTCTATCCTTGTCTCATGTGATAGAAGTGATCCCATCAACTCATCAACTGTCAATGATGCCAAATCCTTGGCTTATTATATCATTGCTACCACAACATCAAATTTGGTATATAAATATCTGAGGACCTTCTCAACCACTTTTTGATCTTTAATTTCTTCGCCATAAAGTTTTAACTGATTTACAACAATTATGGCTCGATTCATGAGATAATTGATGTCCTTTGTCTCCTTCATCTGCAGACTTTCAAAACCTCTCCTAGTATTCTGCAACTTAAAAATATTGACTTTTGCCATACCTTTATAGTTTGTCACCAAAGTATATCATGCTTCCTTTGTTGAAGACGTGATAATAATCTTCTAGAACACTACTTTGTCCACTCCCTACTATTTTTAGGGTTGAACATGTTTACATCCAATAATTTCATCTATCACTCTACTAAGAGAGGTAATTTCTCTCAATTTTGGTGAAGTTATTTAATGGTGATTTTTCATTTTTCCTGTAGCCCCCAGTTTTAAATTTTCTAATTTTTTCCCACTTATTCTTTTGATTTCAATGTAGGTACTCAATTTGGTTTCAATGTGAACCATCACAAGCTTTGTCTCATTTAGGCCTCCATAATTTGGATTTGAGTCTACCATCATGAGGTATCTTTTTATTTTCCTCTTTAATTTCTTGTGTACAATTGGGTTTTACATTTTTCATCAATAATTCTTATAACCCTTGCTCTGTTTAAAGGTACAAGTGTGACTACAGATAGGATTCACTCATCTCTTGTGTTTTGACTCAGGAAAATTACTTGGTAGGCTTCCTCTTCCTTTCCTTTCCATTGTGGCATAAACTTCCTTTTAAAATTTCAATCCTATGTTGTATTTTGACTTGGGTTTTTCTTCGAATATGGAATAGATTTTGGGTATACTCTATCTTTACTCCTTAGTCAACTCATTATTTTAATACTTAATTGAAATAATAACAATTTTCTAGGATTTCCGTGCAAATTGGGATATTTTTCCAATATAACCCTAGAGGGTTAAAAGTTAAAGTCTATGTATATATTTTCCATGGCTATCCATGGCTAAGGCACCAAAATCATTTACCTCATGAAGCCTCTTATATTTTGATAGTTGGTTTTTATTTCCATAGATTTTTAGTATAATATAGCACTAATATGTGTATCTCCTAGAACCCACAACTTTGGAGAGGATAAAATGTTGCTCTTACTCTTAGGTATATATTTAATTTTTTCAGTACTTCTTACTTTATAAATCTATATAATGCACTTCCCATGTTCTAATCCATTGTCTCTATGTCCATGGCTATGGGTACATTCTCCAAGAGAAATGGTTTCACCAAGGCATTCTACTTGTTCTGGATTTGACTTCAACTTTTTTGCTTCGTATGTGGGAAATCATCAATTCATTCTGAATCTCTATGAAGCTAATGTGGATTTCAGCTCTAAATTTTTATTCATTGATTCCAATTTAGGGTTGCTTGTTTTTCTAATGATGTAATGGTCATATTTTTTTTCTAGAGTCTTAGATCTAGATGGACAGTAACTCTTTATTTCTATTCAGGCTTTCCACCTATAAAAATAGTTTAAAATATTAATTCTAGTCCTTTGCAGTTCATACTTGGTGTATGAAACTTATTTGTGACATACCTTATAATTGTGTTTATAATTTAAAATAAAGATAAAACCCACATTTTGTCAATGGCTAAAGTTATACATATTGCATTTGGATCAGTCATTCTCTTTTTTTTACTCTACTCTAATTTCGTGATATGATTTTGAGCTTGTTTATAGTAATATGAACTGGAAACGTAATAAGTGAACCATGTTAAATTCTTATGTATATAATAATTTTATTTCTAATGGTATTTGTCTTATCATCGACCTCCTATGTATCAGGTTAATAAGTTTATTTATCTTTCAGATTTCATATGGTATTTTTATGCTAACGCAAATAATTAACTACTATACCATACCAAATATATGTATTGATGATTTTAAACCATTTTAAATACATTTATTATGAGAAATATATTTAAACTATAATAAATAGAAGTGAAATAGAATTGTACTTTGAAAGTTTTGACCCTAAGATTGTCATCGGTTTCTTCCTCCTCATTTAAAATCTCTTCATTGTATTCTTTAAAGAGATAATATATCATGGATTATTGAATAGTCTAATCATTACTTCACTATATACATATATTTCTAGAATTTCACTTCATATATGAATATGAAAAGTATACTTGGGATTTGATTATACATACCCATTTTCAGAAAGTTGGAAGAGTACAAATAAATTTATATATTTATGTAATTTCACTGTAACCCATAACCAACTCTAATAAACTCACAAACAAATGGCATAATTTATTTAATCTACAGGAATATTTTAAGTATTCCATACTTCCTTAACTAGAATGTATGGCTAAATTACTCACTTGTTCCATGTGACAGTTTCTCCTTATAGACATTTGTGTTCGATTAATAGAAGTCTATTTTAATATCCACTATGATATATGTTATATACACATACATAGAGGTGTCTCGGTTTCTATTTCGATAAATTTAATAATCCATTACAATGCACAGGTCTAAACTCTATCAAAATAATGATTAAAAGTAATTCATTCCCTTCATGTACCTTAAGAGAAATATGTATTTTTCCCTTCATCCTCCTGCATCGTATAATCTCTAACTTTTATCACTATCTGATGATATAATCAATATGTTTATTTCAATTATTAATCTCAGGATAATAAATAATACACATAAAATAACCATAATATAAATTAAAGGAATACTCTATTTACACATGTAAAACTTGTCTCATATACAATTGATTCTTTAATTCAACATTCAATCTAGCTCCTCACCATAGTGACATTAAACAACCATAAGATTCAACATGTAAGAACAAAAAATCATATGTCTAACCATAATTAATTGCTTGGGAAATAATGAGGAACAAAGCACGTTCCCCCAACCATGAATTTGGACCAATAATTCCCCCCAAGGTCAAACCTTCTTGTCTCCAAGAATCAACAACCTTCTTCTGTTCTTGTGTGGTTTTCTTAGAAATATTTCCAACAAATTGTTTCCTTAACACCATCTTACTTTAATGGTCTGCATCCTTTAGTTACCTAGGTTTTTTGTTTTTATTTAAGAAAAAATATTTATTTTTCTTAAAAGCATGCATTTTTCTCCAAATGTGCTTTATTTTCTTTTTACCCAACTTAGCATTTCTCTCCAACTATATGTTTAACATAATACTTCTCTCCCATTATGATAATTTATTTAGCAACTTTCTCCTTGGGAATTTTAGGAGAATTTTTTGGGAAGGTTCACCATATGGACTTAACCAACAAGAAATCTCTAATACTCAATTTCTCTTTCATGAATGTTACCAAACAAATCATTTATTAACTTAATAAAATAAAAATTAATTACATAATCAGATAGTTTAAATCCTAACTTCCATAGCTATTAAATTTAAACAATATGTTAATAATCTAAAAATAGCCATGTCTTAAAAAGAAAAACATAGGGGTGTTACACACCCATGATGACAAGGATTGGGATTTTGGAGGAGGACACAACTTCAATTCTTGGTAAATTGGTGATGGATCATGTTGATAGCTAGATTTATTAATTGGAACTCCCAAGTGGAAATATGTTAAATACAGTCACATCAAACCCACCTAACATTCACGTAAAATTTGGGTCAAATTCAAGTAAGTATAACATCAAATATATTTGAAACCCCGGGGGGATATTTATCAATACACATGACTATCAATTCCTTTGTAGGGGAATTTACCCATCCATTCAATTTGGTTGAATTAATCGCTGTGATTTGATATTTGGTTTTCTGCACCTTGATTTTGGTGCAAGGAACAATCATCAAGGATCTACACAAGATCACATATTCATTACTAAAGTGCTAATTTGTGACCTCATGTGTAGCCTACCCTTCTTTTCCTTCAAGGATTTAGATCTGGAATTACTAGGACAATATTACCAAACAACTCTTACAAAAAAAGGAAATTCATTAAACAAAAATTGAAGATTGTTAATTCTCAACTTGCTAACAATATCAAGATACATTAGGTAATGAAACTAGAGGACTTTATGTTAGTCAATTGTTTCTAACAAAAAATGATTGGGGTTGGGGGTTATCCCTTAAGTTCTATATTCCATGAAAGCTCAATTGCATGATTGGAAACCCACACCAAGTTATGTTTTATGATAAGGTTTAATATCTAGTTTGTACATTAGGGACTATAGAGGACATAAAAAATTTCCTCCATAAAATGAGGAGGTGGGGTTTTTGGGTCCTATATTTTAGGAAATCACATCTAGATTTCAATGCCCATTCATCACAAATTAACTTTATTTTAGTTTTGTTTTTTTGTCTTCAATAGGTATTTAAAGGATTTGGAAAGAATTAAAGTCTTTCTTGTGAAGTGTATAGCTTTTTTCATTACTTTAGCTATATGGATATTGCTAGGATTCTAGTGGGACTTGAAATCTCAAAAGGTTTGGTTGATTCCATTATACTATATAAGGATCACCAACTTTCCTTCTAATATCTGAACTGTGAAGGGATCCCTTTTAAATGTGGCCTATTTCATGAATATGGGCATCTAGCTAGGGATTGTCCTCTTTAGGACAAAAATAAATTATAATTTGTAAAGATTGTTAATAAAAAAAATACTTACCCTAATATCCTCGAAATAATGTTCCTTTTCAGCTTTCATAGAAAAAATCATGTAAAGGAAACTATGTGTCAAACAAACTAGAAAATGAGGTGCAAACCCTTTATCATGAACATCCCCTTGTTCATATGCAAAGTGCAACATCTCAATATGTTTGAAAATAATTCCAATGAAATTCTTTTCAGGTATTTTAAAATAGAATTAGAGAATTCATCCTTTGATCAACCTAGTGATTTCTTACCTAGATTCATAAGGATCATTATTCCATAACCCCTTTATTTGAGTACTTTCAACGGATTGTGTTGGGGTGTATGTTAAGAACAAAAATCCAAAATTCAACATTCTCTCACTTAATAAGATGATGGAATAATAAATTCTAAGTGATTAGAAGACCTTTCAGGATATCAAATATAACCTAATTCTTACGTCCATAGGCCAAGTCTTAGGAAGGATTGAGAGAGTCTTAAGCCGCCTAGTAGACAAACGATCCAACGCAATATAAATGATTAGAAAATATTTCCTTTCTAAATTATAATTTTATAAGTGCACAAAAAGAATATTTGATTAGTTCCCTTAGAGAAAATTCTTGTAGCGACATTTCCAATTGATATTAATAACCCCAAATTACAAAGGACTAGCTAATTCCTCAAATAAATTGGCTATGAAAAGGTTAGTCAAGATTCATATTACTTTTATTTTCTTCTTAAAATAATTGATAATAGATGGAGATAAGGTAGTTCAATATTTATCCAAGCTCTTTAACGGGCCAACATTTGTATTATTACTCTTTTTATTTTGCATCCTAGATATGGCCATCTCTCCTTTCTTTAGATATTTGCAAATAAATTTCTTTCTGGACTATTTATTTTCCTTTCACTATGTGGAAGGAATACTATAAAATTATTTAATAACCATTTGGTCCATAAACAGATAGTGATGGCTAGAGAAGACATGAACTTCTACCTTGGTGCATATAAAATTCAGGGTTCACTGGCCCATGCTGTCAGTTTATCTATTTTCTTCATAGTTAATTTGATGGGAAGGATAGTTGGATATAGATTCATACAAATCAATCAAAATTGGACCAATAGGAATAATGGTAAAGAAACAATGGCAAAGAGGTTAGATTATATTTTTGCTTTGAAATATTTTCTTGAAGAGGCACTAAAATTTGATAGTGAGTTTACATTAGCATTGTGACCGGGGGTGATAATTGATCGAAATCCAATGATTATGGAGATCCAAAATACATAAGGGAAGTCATCCAACCCTTTAGAGATAAACCTTGAATGGTTGATGGAAGAGGACAATGTGAGAAAAATCGAATATTCTTGGAAACCCTTTGAAGAATCTCTTATTGTATCAACAACTATTTGATTCTCCCAAAACTTGAAAACTTTCAAGTAGGTGGTAATATTACAGCCTAGGTAGAAAAAATAATGATATATATTCGAAGAAGGTTTAAGATGTTTTATTCTCTAGATATATTAGGTATGGATTTAGGTTTTTGAAGAAAAGTCAATAAACTATGAAAAACTAGCTGGAGCGAAAAGATAAATGTATTGTTACAAAGAGAAAAAATGGTGTCTAAAAAGTAGGCAAATATGGCTTGAGGAAAGTGGCAATAATACAAAATGTTTCCATATATTTTCCAACTATAGGGAAAACATAATGGAAGATTGAGAAAGGGAATGGATCTTAGGATATGACTTGTGGATTTCTTTTAAATCACATTTAGAAGGGCACATTGTTTTCAATCCCTATTCAAATATCATTCTTTTGAAACCAACATATAAATTATCCATTTATTTATCTTGTTCCCTATATTCATCAAACTAGATGATAATCAAGCTTTTATGGAAGTGGTGGGGAATAAGGAGCTTTTGGAACCCTCCAAAGATTCTCGAAGGACAAGAATCTTAGGAAAGATGGTGTCCCTATCAAATTATCTCTTTTGTTATGATTTTATTGAATAATATCTTAAAAGAGTAATAAATTCCCTAACATTCCTAAGAGAAATGTTGGCAACCATCAATACTACTGTTAAAAAAATTAACCCAAAGTTTGATAATGCATCTTGTTATGAAAGCCTTCACCCAATCCCCTTATGCAATTGCATTTACAAATAATCTAGACAATTATCACAAGTAAGATAAAAGTATATCCTTTATTGTCACTTCTCTCCTAAGTAGTTCGAATTCATATAAGGGAAACAAATCTATGAGGTAGTGCATGTTTATCAAAGTATTCTACGGTTGACAAAGAATGATAATTTAAAGGTAATGATTATAAAAGTATACCTTCTAGTATAGGCATAAATATTTATCAATTTAATCTTTTTCAAAATTCCTATTGATGGAATCATCCTCATCCTCATACCCACACCCCAACCTTTCTTCAAAATAAAAATTATAATTAGGTATGGATTTCAACTATTCCCACTACTCTTTGTTCTAGCAATATAAGGTCTCAGTAGATTCATTAAGGCATCCTCAACAAGTGGAAACATCAAAAATATTCTCATAGGAAACTCTTGGATATCATCTATCATTTATTTTTTCAAGATGATATCATTCTTTTTTATAATGACACCAAAATAATTCTTGACATGAAAGAGATTTTGGATCTCTTCTATCAAGCCATTGTACCAAATATCATTCTAACTTTGGAGGAAAAGAAATTATATATCTCCTTTGCTTTTTCCTTTCCTATAATGAATATTTATGCTAGTTTCAAATATGTATGTTTGAATTTAAGGTTCAATATGTATCTACAAATGTGATTATGAGTGGCTAATTATGAAGGTTCAGAAAAAAATCATCACCTAGTGAAAAAATGGATTTCCCACAAAGGAATATTGATTCTAGTTAACTTAATCCTCAACGATGTCCTAGTCTACTTGGTAATCCAGTTTCCAACTCTCATAATGTTCCTTAGAGTGGAGTAAGTATTTATTTTATCATTCCGTTTATGCATGTGGGTGAGTGATAATGAGAGGGAGAGAGAGATAGAGAGGAATGGTTTTAGTATCCTAGAGAAAAATTCCAATTCCAAAATACCGAGGCAGTTGGGGTCTAAAAATGATTTGCAACTTCTTCATGGAAATTATTAGAAAATAACCTTTTGGATTCTTTTAGGTTTGTCTAAGCATAGATAAGGAATTATTACCAAATTTTATAATAAATTGTGTTAGAAATCCAAATTATTGGAAAATGGTTGGTATGGAATGTTGGGAAGGGATCTAAAGCTTAGGTAGGGATGGGTGTAATGGATTTAAAGAAAATAATCTTTCAAATTGTATCCTCGTTCACATATGATTTGAAATTATAGTTCTATTACACTTTAAGGCATATTTGAAGGGGACCCTCTGATAATAAACCACAACAACGATGGGTCACTTCAAGGGAAAAATATCTCATGAAAGAGTATGAGGATATTTGGGAGGCCTATATTGATAGCCTTACAAAATTATTTATCATTTTGACTAAACAATAAGGTGAGATTAATTGTTCCCTAAATCCTTCTGGGAGAAACAAACCAAATATCGATTATAATTCTCTTGTATCAAAAGGTAATTAAAACCCACCAACCAAGTGGGTGAAACCAATAGGGAAGTTTATTTTTTAAAGTAAATCCAAAATATTCATGTGGGTCCTTTTGAATATTATAAACTTTAACTCGAGGCAGGGTATAGAAAATAAGCTTTGAAATCCCTGTTAAATATTTTTCCTTTCGATATTATATAGAATTCATTTTTTTATCTCATCATATTTTCTCCATAATTGCAAAAAGTACAAGAAGAGATAGAGGAACTATTAGGCCATCATAACATTTGTAAATGGAATACAACTGAAGAAGCTTTTAGGAGATGTTGTTAGAGTAAGGAGGCATAAAGTTGTAATGCCCTCATAATCACTTATGCTCAGAAATTGTATTGGCCCAAAACCCTAATCATTTTGAGGGAGTTTGCCACTATCCCTCTCAAAGGTGCCACCAAAAGTCTACAAATCTTCTATCATTCCCCAAAATCTCAAATATTCCTCCAAAACAATTCGCAGTAGGACTCATAGATAAAGAAATCATTTGGCTAGTTTTGATGGAGCATCATATTGAACTCCTAAGAGAGGTAAGGCAAGGGGAATTGTATTTTTTTCCCAATCCATAACACCTCATTAAAAAACGGAATTCTTCTTGTAAAAAACAAATTTTGGGAATTTGTAACTCTCAAATTGGTTATAATTCTATTTCAACAAGGAGTTATATAAATTCAAATCTTTGGAGACTCGATCTATTCAATGAATTGATGAAAGGAGACTTCCCTTGACAAATTACTCTCTACAAATGTTATTTTGTGGAATAAAAATATTTCAATTAATGTCTTCCCATCACTTCTTCTCATGCTTACAGGCCCACAAAATCAAGGAAGTTGATAGGCTACCCAAAGAATGATTGAATTTTGAAGTGTTCACATGGGAAATCCTTGAATCCACTCAAGGACACTCTTCTTCATAATTTCATAAAAATTGGTTTTAAGTTCATGCCTAACTTGGATGTTATAAAACAATAGTAGCTTGAAAAACAATTCTTTGAATCTTTGTGCAAGACTATAATTATAATTTTGAGGAATATTAGAGCTATAACTTTTTTAAAAATCCTTGTAAAATTATAGGTTGTTGACATAAGCAATAAAAGACATTTGAATATATATGCAAATGAGAAAGCTCTCCATTGTTTGTATATTTTGAAAGAATGGAGGAAGCTATCAATGATTGCCTAATTATGTTGTATCTAGCCTCATGATTTAGTTTTCAATCCTCTTAACATTTGTTATTGTAATTTTATGAATTTAAAGAAAATTTCTTGACACATGCATATGCATGTGCATGTGTGTGTGTGTGTGAGAGAGAGAATATTTATATGTCCT
Source organism: Pinus taeda (assembly GCA_000404065.3). Taxonomy (NCBI): domain Eukaryota; kingdom Viridiplantae; phylum Streptophyta; class Pinopsida; order Pinales; family Pinaceae; genus Pinus; species Pinus taeda. The sequence goes on along the minus strand of APFE030475479.1, from coordinate 8,337 downwards.
TGATTTAGAGAGAGAGAGAGTATTTATATATGTCTTAGATTTACAGGACAAGAGTTTTGTTTAAAAAACCACAATGTAGGGTTTGGTAAGCTATCAATTCCACCCATATTAGGCCACAACAACCTTTAACATAGTTATATTTTTAACTATCTAGTTTTAGCTACTGTAAAAATTTTAACCTAGATTCCCATATAAAATGAGGCAATTCCAATTTCTGTTTGAGATTGATAATATTATATTAATTTTGATTGAAATAATTCTTATTTTATTAGGCATGTAAGTTATTTATTTTATATTTATTAATATATTTTAGTTATATTCACTCATTTAATATGGAAAATTTATATTATATATATATATATATTATATATATATATATATATATTCTATATATAAATGATATGAATGAAATAAATGTTAGGATAAAATTAGGAAGGAAAAACATTAACAATAATTTTTATAAAGTAAAATAAATTGATTTTATTTTTAATTTAAAAGAAATATGAACTATAATAAATATTTTTTATTATTAAAAATTATAAAAATATTAAATACAAAAATATATAGTAATTTAATAATACACTTTTTAATTAAAAAATTGATATTTAATAATATTATTTATATTATTTTAAATAGAATTCATAAGATTTTTTTCTAAGAATTTAATAAGCTACATTTTATGTGTTTCTCTAGAGATTAAATTGAAGGGATTTTAATACATTCATTTTATATATAGATCAAAGTTTAATCTTATCTTCCATACTCTTAAAAGATAAGGATAAAGATATGTGTATATTTTCACCTCCATAATTATTTTTTATGATAGTGATCAAGGTGAGGTTGGTTATGTGTCTTTTACTTTCATTTATACATTTTCATCTCTTGTAGCTAAATTGTACATTTTTAAGCATACCCCCACCCAAATGAGCATTGGAATATGGCGCTCTCATCCCATATGTGCTATCCCATCTCCATGAGATTGGTTGGATATGAGGGTGGAGATGGGGATGGCCATGGGTATGGGAGTGCCCAAATGAGCATTGGAATATGACGCTCTCATCCCATATGTGCTATCCCATCTCCATGAGATTGGTTGGATATGAGGGTGGAGATGGGGATGGCCATGGGTATGGGAGTGTTTAAATGCAATTGCAAAATAGCGTAGCTAGGCTCTACCTTCACCATCATGAATAAGATTGGGTGTAGAGGTTGGGGATATCTTGTCATTTTCACGTACAATTACACATTTTTGTACTTATGCATCAGTGTAGTTTAATGAGGGTGTTAATCACTGTGGTCAAAGAGTGAAAATGGGAATATATGTCTCACTCTACTCATAGTCATGTCATATTAAGAATAAGAATGAAAAAATATATTTTATATGTAAAACTGACAAAAACATATTCACATTCTCATAATATATCATTACTACCAATTTATAAAATTAAATATATAAATAAATATACATACTTTTATCTCACATTTCAACCCATAATCCACACCCTAACCTTATCCTCATACTCATAAGAGTGAAAATATTTTTTTTTACTTTATAAATTTGCTACTACCTCATCATACTATGAATGTGCAAACAGAAATATACAACCTTATCTCACATACAAATCCACTATACAACCATATCTCACATTCAAATCCACTATATACAACAATGTTATGCTCTGAACCCAAATTAATAAAGCTAAAAGTGAAAATGTCCATTTACATTTGCAAAAATATTAACCTAATGTTATTTATAAAGATATAGTAGTGAACGCATTTGAATTTGCATAACTTTCCTCTTATCCCCGCCTTACATAAATTTACATTTAAAAAGACAAATTAAAAATTATGCAATACGTATAAAAATATTATATAAACTAATAAAAATAAACCAATCTCCCACGCAAATAAGTAGGCTTTTTTCCATCTTCTATCTTTGATGTCATGTAAAAAGAAGGCCAACAGGCTGGGGAATAATAATGTTTGACAAGAGGGATCGTTGTGATGGCAGTATCATGTCCTCCTATAAAGCACGCCGACTAACTTATTCCCGCTAATTATCAACCAAATTAGCTTCGATGAAAGTGCTCGAGGCTGACTTCTGACTATTTGGATGGGATAGCGCTTTTGTTTGTCCCCAATTAATTTCTTCAAATATTCCTAAATCTCCCGTCAGCTGTTTTTTATACAGTTGCAGTGCAGGATTATATTTCTGTTTCAAGCATCGCTTATCACGTTCATAACAGTACCTTTCGATTTCGTTGTCAGCCGTTTTTTGTAGGAACCAGATCTTCTCTTATGATATTTGACCGGGCTTTGTGACCGGGCTTTGTTAAGCATCGCTTATCACATTCAAAACTGTGCCTTCCGATTTCGTTGTCAGCCGTTTTTTGTACAGTTGAATAGTAGGAGCTAGATCTTCTCTTATGATATTTGACAGGGCTTTGTTTCGTTTACGGGCGAGGGATTCCTAAGAGATCTCAATTATTTCTTGATGCAGCCATATGGCCGCAAAAACCAAATTAATGCTTCACTATTTTATTCATCACTGTATGACCTTGTTTTTACTTACCCCAATACAGTTTTTCAGCGAAATCGATGAAATATCTCATCCCTGACATATTATTATGAAATTTGGTAGGGTAATAAATATCATCGTAGATCCCACACTGTCCATGCATGTCAGTTTTTCCTGTCAAGCATGATGTATCCCAATTCTTTCCGAGAATGAAATCGCTGCCATAACCAAATATTAAAAGGGCGTGATTCATTCGATACCCACAGTCTCCGGACAGAATGCCGCCTTTGTAAAAGTTAAAATATTCACAGGAGGAATCGATTCCCGCACTGACAGGCTGAGTAGCCACCGCTTGTGAAAGGCCATCAAAGCCGGTAACCGAAGCCTCGTAGCCATCAATCGCTACAACGTTGTGGCTCGATTTTTCCTCATCCCATGTTTGGTCTCGGCCCTGGTAAGGGTAATCTGATTCTGTATTAATTCCCCCATTAGCAATAATGAATTTGAATTCTTCGCTCACAGTTCCCGATTGGCAACCGTTGTTTTGAGGTTTGTTACAATTGATAAGCTGTTGCGGGGAAACATCTAACTTCAACAAAATTGGAACTCTCTAACAATGATTTCAGGCAGATATGGCATCATTAATAGCGACTGCAATTAACTCCGGGCTGATCCATCCGCCATTACAATAAGAATCTCTACTTGCCTTACAAACAGATTCCTAAACAAACATCTCAGCACTGATTCTTGCAAACGAAACTTGCACTTGCTTATGAAAAATTCCAATCCTCGCTACAATTGCTTCAATAATGGAATTTTAGTGCTCCAAGAGCTCAATACTAGTTCATGGATCCACAAATGTTCAATTAACCCCAATGCAGAGAATTTTCTGACTCGTTCTATGCACAATACTGTAAATGTGTTAGGAAAACCTGCACAGATGAATTTTGCTAATAAAGGTTGAACACACACCTTTGCAAAGCAAAAACACTAAAAGAAAGAAAAATAATAATAATAATAATGATTCATTAGAAAATAGGTTACAATGCTCATGATATAGCATTACTCGGTGAAGATCCCAAGGTAATGCACCATAGTGGTGATCAATGAGAAGACTCAACACCTACAACAAGTTCCGGAAATAACTAGCCAGTTGCGGAGTGAAAGGAGGAGCAAGTCAAGGAGTAAATCATGCAGAGGAACTAACCAGTTGCAGAGTTAAAGAAGGAGCAAATCAAGGAGTAAATCATGCAAAAGGAATCTTGCATGTAGTCCGATGCTCTAACTAAGAGGAACTAACCAGTTGCAGAGTTAAAGAAGGAGCAAATCAAGGAGTAAATCATGCAAAAGGAATCTTGCATGTAGTTCGATGCTCTAACTAAGAGTCCGCATGTAGGTGTGTAGTAGTTCCAACACGCCCCCTGAACACCACTATGGGGAAAAATAGAAAATGGGCCCTCGCAACTAAGGCCAAAGGTCACCCAACATATAGTGCAACATGTACTAAAATTGAGGAAAGAGGGAAAACCTCGTGGGAAACCCCCCCCCTCAAAATACAATGTAATCAAAAGAAAAGAGGGGGAAAAGTAAGTTGCTAAGAAACTCTGTCCTTCACTCCAAGACGATCATGCAGAGAGCGAAACTTTTGTTCAGTGAATGTCTTGGTGAAGATGTCCGCAGTCTGTTCTGTTGAGGGACAGAACTGCAAATCAATGACCCGATCATCTACTAAGTCTCTGGTGTAATGCATATGGATCTCTATGTGCTTCGTCCGCTGCCACTGTACTGGATCCCTGCAAAATTTGAGAGTGCTCTGGTTGTCACATCAGATGACAATGGGCTGGTCAAAATGAATGCCCAACTCAGTGAGGAAGTGTTGTAGCCACAGAGCCTGAATGATGATGTTGACAACTCCTTTGTACTCTACCTCAGTTGAAGAGAGAGCAATAGCAGATTGCTTCTTGCTCGACCAACAGATAGAGCCAGATCTTAGACTAAGTGAATATCCGGAGGTGGACTTGCAATCAATGCTGTCTCTCGCCCAATCAGAATCTATTAAGCCAATGAGATTCAATGTAGTGCCCGCTGCATAGTGAATCCTGAAGGTGATGGTGCCCTGCACATATCGGAGGATGCGCTTGGCAGCATTCCAGTGTAGCTCATGCGGCTCCTGCATGTATCTATAAACTGCCCCTACTATATATGAGAGATCTAGTCTAGAGTGGGTGAGGTACAATAAACTCCCCACTAGCTGTCGATAGAGAGTGTTGTCAACTAATGGAGTGTCACCTCCATCCTCAAGGCGGACCCCAGACAAAAAAGGAGTCTGTGCTCGCTTGTAGTCAGTCATGCGAAATCTCTCGAGGAGATCCCATGCATACTTAGCCTGAGAGAGTTCAATGCCTGTGGCATCCTGGCTAATCTCAAGACCAAGAAAGAAGTGTAATTGACCCATGTCCATCATCAAGAATGTATCATGCAAGGCCCTCTTGATTGTAGCAATGGCTGAAGTCGAGCTGCCGATGATTAGGAGATCATCCACATACAAAACTAAGATAAGAAGAGAATCATGTGTCATGAGCATGTAAGCATTCGAATCAGACTTACATCTTTCAAAGTTTTGTGATAAGAGAAAAGAATCCATCTTCGCATACCAAGCTCTCAGGGCCTGCTTAAGGTCGTAGAGAGGTTTCTTCAGTCTGCAAACCAAAGATGAATCCTGAATGAAACCATGTGGCTCATCCATGAAAATCTCCTCTAGTAGGTCTCCGTGAAGAAAGGCATTTTTCACATCCATCTGATGTACTTCCCATCCTTGGGTAGCTGCAATGGCAAGTGTAAGGCATATGGAATCCATCTTTGCTACTGGAGCAAAGGTCTCATCATAATCAATGCCATGCACTTGTTGGAAGCCTTTAGCTACTAGCCTCGCTTTCCGTCTGGTGATTTTCCCATCTGCAGCACTCTTGCTCCTGTAGACCCATTTGGATTGGACAAGTTTCCTTCCTAAAGGAAGGGGGACCAGGTCCCAAGTTTGGTTCTCGAGGAGGGAGTTATATTCCTCCTCCATGGCGGACTCCCAAGATGGATGCCCAACAACCTCAGTATAAGACTGTGGATCAGAAGACTGAACCAAATGACAATGCCAGGATGGCGATGGTTCAGTGGTAGTGAGGATAAGAGGAGGCTCAATAAACTCTGAGCTAGTCCTCTCCAGATCAGAATTACCCCCCACAAGACCATTTCTAGCTGCTGGTTGGTCTTGTGTATATATCTCACGTAATCTCATTGTTCTCTGATTTATGATAGGGCAATATGATTCATTAATGGAAGCCTGATCTAGACTTGGATGTGGATCTTCATTTGCATGCACTAGATTTGTATCTGAAGACTCTGCCTTTGCATCTGCATGCTCTCCCTCAGCATCTACATGCTTTGTATCTACATCTGAGTCTATTGAGTCATCATCTCGGACATGAGGTAGATAAAAGGTGTCTGCATGTGGAAATTGAGGTGCATTCGACAGACTTTCCTTAAATTTGACACTTCGCTCAATGATGAGCTTGTCTGTAGAGGAAATCAGGAGCTGGTATCCCTTCACACCATCAAGGTATCCAACAAAGATGCAGTCAATGCTCTATGGATCAAGAGCTTTCCTCTTTTTAGAGGGGATCCTGGCCCATGCTTGGGAGCCGAAAACACAGAAGTGGGTGACCTCTGGTTTAGTGCCGCTCCAAGCCTCAAAGGGGGTCTAATCCTTGACACACTCATGAGGAGATCTGTTCTGGATGTAGTTAGCACAATTAAGTGCTTCAGCCCATAGCTTATGAGGTAGTGAGTTAGCATGCAACATGCAGGAAGCCATCTCTTTGAGAGATCGGTTCTTTCTCTCAGTAACTTTGTTTTGCTACAGAGTGTATGGAACTGTGTACTACAACTGTATGTCGAACTGAAGGCAAAGGTTCCACAGTGTTGTGTTAACATATTCCCCCCCATTGTCTGTACAGAGGGCTTTGATCTTTCTCTCCGACTATGTCTCAACTAGTGTTTTGAAATCTTCAAAGTGCGTAAAAACTTCAAATTTGGCCTTGAGAAGATACACCCAAGTATACCGTGAGAAATAATTAATAAATGTAAGCACATACCTTGCTTTGTTGACGTAAGGATGAGGGAAAGCCCCCATGAGATCACTATGGATCAAATCTAGACGAGAGGATGCTCTGTGAGTCTTCCTGGTGTCAAACGTTTCTCTGGGATGTTTGCCAAGGACACACCCTTCACAAACTCCTTTGGAGAAACTAATATTTGGCAAGCCTTCCACCATCTCATTCTTGCTTAGCTGTTGCATATACCTATAATTTAAGTGACCAAACCTCTCATGCCAAAGTCTACTACTATCATCAGCATCTGTAAGAAATAAGGAGGATTCAGATTTAATAAATTCAGAAAATGTATACAGTCTGGCTCCATTGTTTACCTTACTAGTTGCAATTTTGGAGCTGCTATGTAGATCATATATGTTCACTGCATCTGGAGTCAATTCCACTCTCTTTCTAGTGCCAGAATGAGTGATCTAATAAACTGAAAGCAGGTTTACTGAAAGTTTTGGAACATGAAGCACATCTTCAAAGCTTCCGTGTAAAAGTTCCACTCTACCTTTTCTGGTGACCTCAATAGGTGAGTCATCTCCCATGAGGATGGAAGGTACTTTGCATGCATCCAAAGAGGAATAGACTTCCTTTGCAGCAACCATATGATGTTATGCACTAGAATCTATAATCCATGCATCAGGAGAAGAATTAATTGCAACTAAAGAATGAAAATTGTTACCTTTCCCGTGTGGCGGATCCTCAGTTTTCTTCTTAGCGCCCTAAGGGATGTGGTCCACAATGTTGTGCTTCTGAAGGATTTCTGCCATTTGGTTAATTTGTTTCTTCATGCAAGAGGATTTTGGATGGAATCCTCATTGACACTAGGTGCATCTGTTTTCTTTCTTCCCTTTCTAATTTCTCGAGTCGGAGGAGTCATTGAAGGGCTTGGTGTACCCTTCCTTCTTTGGATGGGAATGCACTTTTCCCTTGTCTTTTTGTTGCTGATTTTTCTGATTTGAATCAGATCTGTGATTTTTATTATGGCTTCCATGATGCGCAGCAAGTGCATGCGCTTTTGGAGGTTTGATTTTCCCAATGCTAATGAGTTTATCTTGCTCAAAAAATAAGGGACTCCATAAATTATTTGAGAGAAGGCACAATGTAGGATTTACTTGTTGCAAGCCTCACTGGATGAAATGAAGACACAAAGACGGAGTGCTCTGGTCTGAGCTTTGACATAATAGAGAGAACTTGGCAACTCTCCTCCTTGGATTTGTCAATTCCACAACCCTTGAGTTGTAGAAATAAATCATTATATTTGGTGAAGAAGTCTTGAATTCTGTCATAGTTCCATGGATCCAATGACAACAACTCCACTTCGAGCAAATTTCCTTTCATTTTATCATGTTTCCCGTAGAGATCTTCAACCTTTTCCCAAATCTCATAGGGAGTATTGCAGTCAGATAGATGAAACTACAACTCTGGGCAGATGCACATGAATATGGATTCGTGGGCCTCATCCATGCGGTTGAGGTACCTTGATTTCTCTATGGCTGAAGTGGGTTCCACTTATATAGCCATGGTAATCCTGTACTGTTAGAAAATTATATATATTACGGAGCAATGGAACACATAAAATATTGCAGAAATATAAACACAGAAAACACACAAAACAAGAGAGACACAGATATACGTGGTTCACCCAGTTTGGGCTACGTCCACCTCGAA
>APFE030475474.1:75098-103710 GCA_000404065.3 Pinus taeda | reverse complement strand
CAATACTTGTGCTCATGGACTACGCCTAACCACTTATTCCTACTTAGCTTGTGATTCTCAACCAAGTATTATTCTTTGTCCTTTATACCAATGAACACCCATACACATTCATTATCAACAACAATTATAAACGATGAACACAATTGCACAGTATAAAGGGAGGGGAACCTCCCTGAACAATGAGTCTGCCCAACAATATATTATAGAACAGTTTGCAATGTATAAGTATACTTGGAAAGCCCACGTTTCATATTTAGTCAATTTTACAATCCAAGGCAAAACTTAGTTGCTTAACTCATCGGCACCTCCGCACGGTCGCCGCATGACTCACCAACCCTTCGTTCACCTTGTCGCACGATCGTGTCGTTTGCCAAACTCGGGCGCACCTCCAATTCGCCACACATGGGCGCCTCCAACTGAGACACACCTTCGTCCACAACCCAACACTTCACCAAGTCACCGTGCACACTTGCACGACGGGCGGGCGCTCACGCGAGTTGCCAAGACACCCGTGCCAAGTCGTCACACAAACCTTTGCACAAACCGGGGGCCACACCCGTGCACGCCACAACCGTCCGTCGGGCGCCACACCCCTGTGCACACCTCAACTCAACCTCCGGGCGCTCTTACCCGCACCTTCACCCACAAACGTGCCTCACCGTGCAAACCAGCCCAAGAATGGGCGCATGTCACAACTGCGCCTTCCTTTGACCTACACACCATTCTGCGCACTTCCTTTGTAGAGCGAATGAAGATGAGCAAGTTTCTTGTCTTCAAATGAACCAACGCATAGCCATACTTATATGCGTGGGAGGGGAGGTCATGGCTTGCCCAGCTGACCTCACCCAAGCCCCTGTACCATCGCAAAAGCCCCTACACATGCCAGTCGGCCTCCATACACCTCCACACCATATAAACAAGGGAACTCTCCCTCACTAACGCACACAAGTCATCACATAAGTTGGAGAAGCTCGCACTTTTCTCATCGCACTTCATGCCGGAGAATTCAGGTTGTTACATCCACCTCCACCTGAAGTCGTTGTCGTCCTCGACAACATACCATCCTGGTAGTCATCCACCAAGATCAAAACCAATGCCTGTCTCATCCTCGGTCCATGATGTCAAGTCCTCCACATACTGAAAACATCCCTGCAACATATGTAGAACTACCATCTCCACCATGTGTCGTCCTCATCCCGTGAACTGTCCTCCTCATCTGCCTGATGCCAACATCTCTCTAGTACACTACTAGCCCTCATGATTTGAACTAGTCGGGTGATCAGTCCAACTGTCACGCTGAAATCATAAGAATGTTCCTCCTTATGCCTTCACCAGTCTTTCTCGGATTCTGCATCATCCCAGACTCACCAAGAATCTCACCACCATGATCAGGTCCATGGAAACTCCATCCCATCTACAACATGTCATGATGCTTGATGCCAAGCCATCCCTACACCATCTGTCATACTTGCTCAACCTGTTTTAAAGGACTCATTGCCATGAGCAGCTAACAATGAGCCCCATCTTCTTGTCCATATAAGAAGATGTGGAGGCAGTAGAGCTTGAAGGCTCACCCTCACTAATCATCTCAATCCATCTGTCAGGATTCTCAATCTCCATCCTCTGTAGATAAGTGACCCGATCGTCCTCTCGGACATTCGGCCTCACATATGCCTCATCGTCATCATCATCATCCTCGATGACTTCTAGCCTTCTTGACGAATCCAAGATACTATTTGAAAGAGTCCTAATGACTAATGACTTCTCGGTAAGCTTTGTCTCAACCATGGACAACCGCTTACTCATGTCATCCATCTGCTTCTCGTCCTCCATTTTCATCATTGCCAGCTTACAATCAGGCCTTGTTACTCCAATGGTAGGCACACCAATGGGTACATCTTCCCTTCCATCGCAAATGTATAGCCTCTTCAAATGTGGAACAATCATAGCATCAAACTGTTTCATGAATTCCATTCCCAGCACAACCTCATAGTCATCTATCTGCACTATAGTGAGGTCAACCTTCCCTGTCCATTCACCAAGTGTTGTGTCCACCTTTTCAGCTACACCAAGAACTTCATCCGGAGGAGAATTCACTGTCTTCATTTGTGCCTTGATCGATACAGATTTCAGCCCAATCCTTCTCGCAGTATCTTCTCCCATGATGTTGTGAGAAGCCCCACTATCCACCATAGTGAGTATATCAGCATCTCCAACTTTCATCCGAACATACACCAACTTATTCCTCTCAGGATCCTTCCGAGACATCACCTCTGTAGCAGCAGCAGCACCAAGTATTTGCATCATCCCCACAAAAGCTTCTTCACTCTTCACATTAGATTGTGCAATTGCAACCACTTTTGGTTTAGAAGGACAATTCTTCACCGTATGTGGTCTTGCACATATCCAACACTTCAAGACTTTCTTCGTCTTCGAACTGTCATCCAATTTCGAAGCATCTTCTTTCTTCTTATCTTTTGGCTTGTCGGACTTCTTCTTCCTATCATCAGAAGTCTCATCATAATGCTCCACCAACCTGTCCACAGTAGCAAAAGCTTCTTTAAGTGTTCTAATCCTCTGTCTCTTCACTTCATTGCGTGCCCAAGGCTTCAACCCAATAATGAAATTGAACACCTTGTCCCTCTCCGCCATGTCAGGAAGTTCTAGGACCGCACTTGCAAACTCTCGCTGATATGTTTGAAGGTTCCCTGTCTGCTTTATGAAGTTTATCTTCATCCTTTCTTCCCACATTTCATCTTGAGGACTGAAATGGGCCTGCAAAGCTCCTTTCATCTCATCCCATGAAGTGATGTCACTAGCACTGCCACTAGCAATCCTTTGTCAAGAATTGAGCAGCTACCTTGACCTTCGTCTCATCATCAGTTAGACCCAATCATTCCAAGTATTGCTCCATGTCCCATAGAAAGTTTCCAAGAGTCTTTGCACTCCTTGTACCATTGAAAGATTTTGGTTCCTTGACTTTCACATGAGGCATTCCTCCATCTGAGTTATGCCTCACGACCTTCTTCAACACCGCGATCTCATCTCTGGCTTCATCAATAGATTTCTTCAAGTCAACGATCTCTGCAAGACCTTGGTCCCTTGATTCTTCAACCTCCTTGACCCTTACTTCAAGTTGTGTACACATAATATCAGTGTACTCGTGTTGAGTTCGGAGTTCATCAAGCTCTTCCTTCATCTTCAAAGTTGCCTCTTGCTCTTTCATGACCAAGTCAATCTTCTTATTCCAGTAAGCCTCTAATTCCTCCACTTTCTCCAACACTTTCTCAATAAACCCAAGAGTAGTGTCCTTCACACCATAAGTAGACCCAATATGTGATTCGACCATTGCTAATACCCTCTTCCTTCTTTGCAATCTAGTCTCGACCATACAACAGCTTCACCTACAACCCAAGTCCTTGTTGCAACACTTATCAGGAAGTGTTCACCAACCTCTTTCCCCTGCAAGTCCCTCTCACCATAGTCACTTCTTCATCAACCCGGATATCAGCTTCAACTGAGCTCTGATACCAACTCTCACGCCCCTAGGCCAACGGTAGTCTTCCAACTGCTCTTGGCGAGGTGTGGCACCACCGAACACTTTCTTTTCACCAATACTTGTGCTCATGGACTACGCCTAACCACTTATTCCTACTTAGCTTATGATTCTCAACCAAGTATTATTCTTTATCCTTTATACCAATGAACACCCATACAAATTCATTATCAACAACAATTATAAACGATGAACATAATTGTACAGTATAAAGGGAGGGGCAACTCCCTGAACAATGAGTCTACCCAACAATATATTATACAATAGTTTACAATGTGTAAGTATACTTGTAAAGCCCAAGTTTCGTACTTAGTCAATTTTACAATCCAAGGCAAAACTCAGTTGCCTAACACGTCGGCACCTCCGTATTGTCACCACACGACTCACCAATGCTTCGTTCACCTTGTCGCACAATCGTGTTGTTTGCCCAACTCAGGCGCACCTCCAAGTTGCCACACACGGGCGCCTCTAACCGAGACACACCTTCGTCCACAACCCAACACTTCACCAAGTCACCATGCACACTTGCACAATGGGCGGGCGACCTCCCGAGTTGCCAAGACACCCATGCCAAGTCATCGCACAAACCTTCGCACAAATCGGCCGCCACACCCGTGCACGTGACAACCGTCCGTCGGGTGCCATACCACCATGCACACCTCAACTCAACCTTCGAGCGCTCCTGCCCGCACCTTCACCCACAAACGTGCCTCATCGTGCAAACCAGCTCAAGAATGGGCGCATGTCACAACCGTGCCTTCCTTTGACCTACGCATCAATCTGCGCACTTCCTTTGTAGAGCGAATGAAGATGAGTGAGTTTCTTATCTTCAAATGAACCAACGCATAGCCATACTTATATGCATGGGAGGGGAGGTCATGGCTTGCCCAGCCAACCTCACCCAAGCTCCTGCACCATCGCAAAAGCCCCTACACATGCCACTCGGCCTCCATACACCTCCACGCCATATAAAGAAGGGAACTCTCCCTCACTAATGCGCACAAGTCATCGCATAAGTTGGAGCAGCTCACACTTTTCTCATCACACTTCATGCCAGAGAATGTAGGTCGTTACACCCACCAACTAGATCCAAACTCCTCCCCCTCCTAAACACAACCAACTAGAGCCAATCTCATGTCCCTCTCCACAAACACCCAAAAAATGAAAACCAGAACCAAGCCAAAACAAAATGGAAAAATAAAATAAAAACCACAAACCCAGAAAAAGACAAAGACAGACACATAAACAATTATCCAATTAAGTATGGCCATGCTTAAAAACAAAAACAAAAAAACCAGAAAACTGGTGAAAACATTTGACAAATCCTGCTTTGATTTCTTCTGCCAACCTAAAAAAACCCAACCATGTGCAATCTCCTGCCAACTCACAAATTAAATTCGAGGTAGTGTCATGGGTCGAGAGTTTGTGAAGCTCCTAGATGGAACAGTACCAAATGTAAAGGCATAATTAGGGAATCGAAGGTACACCCACTCTCAAATGCGTAGCTCCTCTCAAATCCCGCGCTCCTCTACGCATTTATTTCCTTATGCATTTCCTGTCAAAAGGACATGATGCCCAGCCTCGCCTCGCTTCACTTGTACAACCTCCCAAATGCGGCCCGCTTATACTAATTATATCGAGATGGGATGGGATATTTATGTTTTAGGTATTTCATTTGGGATGATAAAAGATTTTGGAATTTGACATGCTGGCACGAGGTGAGGCGGTTCATCACTCATAAAATTTGAAATTTGAAATGCGGCCGTTGAGGCTGAAATTGAAATTCACAAAATATTTTTTTTGTTATAATAAAGTTCAAAAATTCAATGCGTGTTCAAACTAATAAACAAAATAAACACAACAAAGATAAACTATAAGCCTTGCAAAGACCTCCACGATACTCTATTGAACATAATCACTACACAAAATGACCAGACCACATTGAGAGGTAAGCATCATCCTCTCTAAGGATGTCCCTAGTTACTTTTATATGTTAGTGCCTCTTTCCTCAATCTTTGGTGATTTATAGAGCTTGGACCAAGACTCTCTGTCTCTCTGACTTACTTCCCATGTGTTCCAACTCTTCAGTTAAGTCTTCATCTTTGGACCCAACCCGCATTTATAAAATTTTGACCAACCATTCTTTTTGCATGCAAGTTGTTGTTGCACTTCATGTTTTTCTAAAAGCATGCATACAATGGGAAAATATGTTTGGATCTCCAACACCTTGGTTCAATTTTCAACGTCTTCTTCCATATTCTTCTTGAAGCATCTATACTTAGCTAGATAACATTTATAGTAGTGAATTACAACAAAATTTCGGTTACACATTCGTTGACTAATCTCAAAGTGTTTCCTTTACAAATGCCAAAAGAGAATTCAAAGGGCAAACAACATGTTCACTAACAATATCATTGAAAATCCTAAGAAGTTTCATTTGATCCAACAATCTAACAATGTTTTCAAAGGGAACTCCATATATAATGTTGTGCATTTATTGCCAACAAGAAGTCGTTTATTTCATATGGAAGTGTAATAGCACCTATAGAAATCTCTCCACATCTACAACATTTGGATTTCTTTTGTACAAACTTACAAGACAAAATAATAAAAAAGGTAGACATCCAATAACTAAAACTCTTTCTAGAGATAAATGCCTTTCTCTTTCCTCCCATCATCAATCAATCATGCTACAATATTTGTGTCTATGTTTCGACATGCATTTCTACGAAATCTATTATAACATGGTAGAGTTTGATTCAAGGTCAGGGAATTCCCTAACCACATTGGAAAGAAAGTGTGTGGAATTAAGAGTTGTTCTTCCTACATTGCTAGCTATTGTGAAACATTTATTTTTTTCTTCCTTTGGAAATAATATTTGTTTTAGATAGCTCTATTAGCATCCATAACTATACGAATTTGATCATTGATACAAATTATCTTTAGTGGAGATACCATCTTAGCACTAACAATCACCACGACTCAATGGGTCTTTTCAAAGGGTTTTGTAAAAATGTGTAATCTGTATTTTTCATTGTTGGGTTTTGATACAGGATGAAATAGAAAAAATCATACACACTAGATGATTCCTTGCCTCTCTCCCTCTCCTAGAAAACATTTATAAACTATGGTAGAGGAGGAAAATCACTTTGTTTTCTAAATCGAGGTATATGATTTTTTTTTTATGGGATATAACTAGGGTCTCCCTATTCTGTCCAAGGGTTGTTCAGCTTTCTTAAAAATCATATCCCTCGAGAGCATTCATCGCCTCACATCAATGTCTTTGTGGAGATATACAAGAATCCTATCGAGAAGGGTTCCAACCTGAATGGCATCTCTTCATGAACAACACTAAAACTCCATTACCTTCTTCCACGGAATGTTAAGTAACTCACTAATGTCGTCTTTGTAGAGTTGGGACGAAGTAGCATTGAAGGATTCTAGCGTTCACAGACATAATATTATTATGCTACTTTTCTTTGTTCTTGGGTTGAGGAAAATTAAAGGACATGTGATGAAATATTGTTTTATTTTCTAAAAAAGAAAATTATAGTGAATGAGAATTTATGTTGGTATAATAAATCCTTTGAAAAATATGTTAAAGAGGCTAAGGTAAGAGATCGACCTCAATGGTCATGAAAAAAGTTGAAATTACTTATGCCTAAAGAGGGAAAATAAGAGAGGAAGAAGATAATCCTCCTTCTGTCTTTATCTTCAGCTTCTAAAGGAAAAAGTAGAAAAAAAAAAGAAAAATAAATGACTCGGCAAAGAATAGATACCACTATTATAAGTTACGAGGTTGGAGAGAAATACCATGTGGTGGAACCTATACCACTTACTATGGGATATAAATACAATGTCATGGAAGCCATAAACATCTCCATCTATTCTATGGCCGAGATCACATTGGTTAGAGAATCCAACTCAACATGAATGGATGTACTTTTCCATGACCATTGATACTATAACACACCATTTATTAAAATTTATAAACATAACTATAACACTCCCTCTCACCTATCATACTATCTCTAGCTCTTGAAGGTGTTATCTATGACTTATCCCAACCTCTAAAGTTTGTTATGAATATGGCCTCACAAAAAAATCCTTCTCTTCAAAAGTTTGGATAAATAAAATTTGATACCATGATCTAGTCTAGCTTGTCAAGGGCTTTAGAGAAATATAAATTCCATGTCAATGTGACTCTTGGATTGAAAGTTATGGCCAATTGACATTAGGCCAATTTCTTAATGCCATGTAGCATCCACATGTAATTTAAATGGCTTTGTGATGTCTGTACAAACTGTTCTAGGTCACAGGATACTTCCAAGGATGATGTTCCATGGTGTTACCACCAACCAAGATGAGGTGAATTTAAACATGGGCAATATTAAATTTCACACCTCGCCCCCCTCCTTGACTCCGAGTACAACACTCAGACGTCATCATGAACATGGATGGTTGTCTCGTTCCCCTATTGAACCTTCTAAAAGTAGCTCCCCGTTAATGGGGGACCCACAACTATGGTTTCCATGTTGAACGCCCCCTCTAAAGCCATGATGTACTAGGGGGCACGACGATGGCATGTTGAGTAGTATATGTATTTAAAACATTGTACTACATCAATTTTACTATACATCTAATTTACTTTATCTCATTAACATAATTACAAGTTATTTAAACCTAATAAATAAAATATAACTGCGTCTTATTATATATAGTTTATTTTAAATAAATTTATATAAATCTTCAATTAAAAAATTTACAAAATTATATAAAATTTATATTTTATTGTACAACTTCAAATTTTTAAATTAAACATCACACGCTCCACTATAAATTTAGAGAAGTTCATATCCATTAAACATCAAATTTCAATATATTTTAAATTGAATTAAATAAAGCTGCTTTTGCAGAAAGTAATATTATAATATTTTTGCATAAATTAATATTATAATATATTATATGATTATAATATATATGAAAGGTAATATTATATTGTTGTGTATAATATATTTTTATAATATCGATCAAATTAAGATAAAATTTAGAATTTTGTGTTTATTATAAAAACTAAAAGTTTTAAATTACAATGAATTTTAAAAATACAACAAATAAAATAAAATTTACAATTTATAGATATTATATTTAAATATATTAAGAAAGGTTATAAGTTAAAAATTTCAATTAATCTTAGATTACAGCATTACATTATTATGAAAAATGTATACAAAATCATGTGTGTGTGTTAATGCTTCATTTAGCTCTCAGATGATTATGAGATTACAGTTGAGAATGAATAACAATAAATAGAATTGGTTTGTTAATGCTGCTTTAAAGTTATAATATTTGTCTCTAGAGTGATCTTTTGAACTTCAAGTTCTGCATTATCAAATTCTTCGCTCCCAGAATATCATGACCTGGTCGGATATCTCAATTCTTCTGCATTCATCTATTGAGTATTTCAAAAATCACTTCATAGTTTTTAGACCCTGCACTGATGTCCATCTGAAGATTGGCCACTGGTGGTGTGTTTTCGGGATCGTTTGGTGCTGTGTGGTCTACCCAGAAGCCTCCACTTGAATGTAATTCTCTCCGAGCATGATCTCATGCTAGTTTTTTCGATTGCCGACTTTCCTTTTTCCGAACACTCCCCGTCAGATTCTGTCGTACCTCCTTGCAGACTTTTTTCAAATTCCTCTTCTTCGTATGACCTCTTTACTATATCTACCTACCTTTCTGTGTAAAGGACAGCCTCGATCGGATCCCCTTGACCTCTTCTTTACTCTATTTAGTCCTTGCATCGGATTTTTGCCTCTTTCCTATTAATACCGAGTGAATTCTTGGCTTTCAAGTATGATCCCCTTGGATTTGCTAAGTACTTCTGGATCTTTTTTATGAAGTTTCCAAATATCAGAGCATTTTCGAGATCCCGAGGCGAGCTCTTGTAGATAGAATTTTTATTTGTCTTCCTTCTGGATGTGACTCTCCCTGTCCTTGATGGCGTAATTGTATGTACTATGGAAATCCTTCATGTGGAATTCGACACATCGGATTTGATCCGAGCTGCGGTGGAAGCTGAGACTACATATGTTGGAGCTCACAAAGCTCCCGATTAGCGCGCTAGGTTGGTCGAACATCTCTGTCCTTCCCTTCATGAATCTAACCTTTTAGTGGGTTCCCCATTTGGTCACCACCGCAAGCATAACATCGGCCTGCGAAAATCACTCCTTCTCCCTCGATGATTTGTTTGGATGGGGGAAAACTATCGGACTGAATAGCAAGTCTGCAATCGTGGGCTTTAATAGGGAAGTGGAATTTCCCTCATATGAATGATAATCAACTTCGTAAATGGCTGGGGGATCGATGGGGACCACTCATTGGTTACACGCCCACCATAGTCTGCTTGATGCGCGGGTGGTATAGCTTCCACGTTTCGAAAGTGAAAGATCTCTACATCATTTGGAAATTGCCTTGGGTCCATGGGCGAAGCTATCTAGCTCTTCACAGGTGGTATATAGGTTTTGACCCTCTCCACAACACCCCGCAAAACTATTTCATTTGGGTTAAACTTCCGGCGTTGCCTATTGAATTGTGGACAAAGGAGACTCTCTCCTCCATTGGCAATGCTATCGGAAGATTCGTCTACGTTGATCATGGTTGCCTTGGAGAAAAGGACAAAAGGTTTGCTTGGCTGCTGATTGAAAAGGATTACCGAGGTGGTTTTCTGGATCACATCGATCTCATCTGTGGCAATTTATCAGCCTCACAAAGGCTGGACTACTGGGGTGTGGCTTTTAGGTGTGGTCTCTGTCATAAAACAGGTCATTTAAAGGAGAATTGTCCGCAGAAAAATCATGGTATGGTATGGAAGAAGATCCACAAAGTTAAAAACATTACAAACAACTCTACTTGGTCTCCCGTTGTTGATTTCAAAGATAGCCACTTCTTCAATGAAGTTTCTCCCCCAAAAGAGATTCTCCCTCTTGTCCGATATCAGGTATGCCAATCCTCTTTAAATCTGATAGGGGGACAGAATCAACGTTCCTCCCTCTCGCCCCAGATCCTCAAATCCTCTTACACTTCGATTAGGAGATCAAATTCTAAGGGGTATCTGCATGCTGTATGTGATCTTGTTTTCTCTCATCTGTCTCCCCCTCCTATACCTTCCCGTGATTTCCTGATTTCTCCCCCTCCTTCCATGGATAAAATGGATTTCCCTGCCCAAAAGGTAGTAAACTCCTGTATTATCCTTTCCTCTTCCCCTTCGCCTATCAAAGCAGATCGATCGCCCACCATTCCTATCCGCTCTCCATCAATTTACTCCCCATGATTTCGTTCGGCCTCGAAAGGAAAATCTACCATGAAATACATTTCTCCCCCTCTCTATCCACTACCATCCCCCTCCAATTCCATCAGAAGTGATTTGGATGCACTGCTGCAAAAAAAATTCTCTTCACCTTCTCCCCCTGACCATCCACAAACCTTGGAAATCTTCTTCGTTGTGTATTAGTCCAAATTCTGCTATCAACATCACTGTTCGCCGGAAATCAAATAGGGGCAGTTGAAACTTTAGAGGTCAGAAGGGATCACGACACCTGGATTTCCAAGACTCGTCCCTTATTGATATTCCCATCTATCATTCCTCTAGTATTGGGCCTCTTAGAGGAGATTTTCATGAATAATTGATTGAAAAGCATGGTATCCCGACCTCTCACATTCTCCCAATTTTTATTTCCAACCATATGTCGGTCTCTCTTCAATGGTTGTCCTCTAATGCTCACAAAGGTTATCCGTTCAAATTTAATCGTTATTGGCTTGAAGAGGAAGCTTTCGTCAACATGGTTCGGGAGTGCTGGATAGCTAATGATATTCCTGTGCAGGCCTCTCCATCAAAAATCTTTATTTACAAACTGACCAATCTTAAATCCAAGGTTAAAGAGTGGAAAATCCGAAAAAAATATGAAAACTATTATGAGCTGAAACAGATTGAAAACGAACTTGATGTATTAGCTGAGAGCATGAAGACTCAATCCATGCCATGGAATACTCGGGCCTGGATATGGGAACTTGAAAAGAAGAAACAAAATCTATTAAAGATTGAAGCAATCTCTTGGAAGCTCAAAAGCCGAATCACTTGGATGAAAGAGGGCGACAAGAACACCAAGTTCTTTAATTGATTTGCTAGTAAAAGAAGAGCTGTCAATTCCATATGGCAAATCAAAAATGATGTCGATAATTTCCTGTACTCTCAAGAAGACAACAAACAAAGTTGTCAACTATTTCAAAAAGGCATACAAAAGAGAGGAAAACAGGGAGTTTAATGACATTCTATGGGTTATTGGTCTTTTTTCAAATATGTTCAATGATGAAGATAATGAAAGGCTCGTTGCTGAGATTTCGGAGGAGGAAATTCTCACTTTCATGAAAGCTTTCAAAAAGGATAAATGCCCCAGACCAGATGGCTGGTCCATTGACATTTTCATCCACTTCTTCGACATAATGAAGAATGATATATTGGGTATGGTTGAAGAGATCAAAACTCAAGGGAGAATTCATCCAAATATTTCTTCCACCCATATTGTGTTGATCCCAAAGAGAAAGGACTCCTCCACCTTTGCAGATTATAGACCGATTTCATTGTGTAATGTAATTTATAAAATCACTTCTAATATTATTGTAGAGAGAATCCGAGGAAAATTATCAGAACATATTTCAAAGGAACAACATGGATTCCTGTGTGGAAGGAACATCCTTGAAGCTGTAGCCATAGCTCAGGAAGCTATGCACTCTATACATTCAAAAAATATAGAAGCTGCCATCCTCAAAATCGATTTAAAAAGGGCATACAACTGCCTTGATTGGAGCTTCCTCAGATGTTTGCTCATCAAAATCGGGCTAAATGAAAGGTGCACCAAATGGATCATGTCTTGCGTGGAAGGTGTCAATTATGCAATCCTTATCAATGGGATGCCCACCCCTTTTTTCCTAGCTAGAAGAGGCCTTTAACAAGGGTGCTCCTTATCCCCTATTTTATTCATCCTGGTTATGGATTCCCTTAGTCTACACATCAAGAAAGTGGTCAATGATGGAAAAATTTGCCCCCTTGTCATCTCCAGAGGTAATTTTCATACTCATAATCTCTTTGTGGATGATGTGCTACTTTTTGCTAGACTTTGCAAGTTCACTTGGCATATTATGCATGAAATTATTTTGCTATTTCAAAGAGCCACTGGCCTCTATGTCAACGAAAGCAAATCCTCTTTCCACTATGGTAAGGATGAATATGGAGTAATGGTATATATTTCCTAGCTTTTCAATATTCGAGCGGCCTCCATTAAAGACATGCTAAAATATTTGGGATATCTTCTTAAGCCCTCACGATACAATTCTTTGGACTGGTCATGGATCATTAACAGATTTTATAAAAGGATTCAAGGATGGGAGTGTAAATGCTTATCACTTGTAGGCAACGGTTTTATCTCAGGCGGTTTTGGCTCAAATCAGTGTATACTGGGCTCATTTGTTTTATATCCCATCGTCTATAATAAATAAATTAAACAGCTTCATGGCTTCCTTCATCTGGGGAGACAGTAAGGAAAGAAGTAAATATCACCTCTCAAGGCTGGATTTCATCTCTCTTCCCAAAAGACTTGGGGGATGGGGCATCATGAATCTCTGCATATTTGGAAATTCCCTCTTGTGTAAATCTCTGTGGCAGGCGATCTTTGGGATGAACTTATGGAGTCATATTATCAAATCGAAATACCTTGGGAACGAACATATATCCTACTAGTACAGGAGTGGCCTCTCTTGGCCCTCACAAGGCTCAACGATTTGGAGAAGCTTTCAGAAAGTTCTTCCTTTTTTCCGCAGGAATTTTATATGGAAATTTCAAAATGGCAACAATATCCTGATTGGGTTGGATGCCATCATGGGAATTGATCCAGAACCAAATATTGACCCACAACTTCTCAGATTTCTCCATCAAAAGGGTATATTTTTCTGGGCTCAGGTTATTGAAGGTTGGAAGAATGCCATCCCGATATGGAAATCAGATCGATATCTGGGCATTGATGGTGTCCTGGCTACCCAATGGACAACATAATTTGGAATATGAAGAATGCGAGTATTTAAAAAATACAGACAGAGATTGTTTAGTGCGGCAGGCTAAGAAGGGATCATCTAATATCCAAGTAAGAGATATATACTTATCCCTGTTAGTGCAGCTCAGAGAGCCCTCACAGAATACATTTCCTTTCACCTTATGGAAGGTCAGCTGCCCAATGAAAATCATCCTATTCTCATGGCTCGTATATCATAATAGAAATCTCTCATGGAACAATTTACAAAAAAGGCACTGGTAGGGTCCATCGATTTGCCTGATCTACCTAGACAATTCAGAAGATAACCTGCATATGTTTTTACTCTGCCCACAGACTCAGCTTATCTCGAGGAAACTGGCTTCTTTCTTTGGCTTTCTGTTTGTTTCACATCCTTCAATAAAAGAAGCCTTCGTATGGTGGGGCACTCTTAGACCTAACTAGCGTTCCATTCCTATGATTACTATTTGGTTCATACAGAAATGGCGGAACAATAAAATCTTTCAAAAGAACAGTCAGGTCTTTGGAAGTATTATAGACAAGATAATCCCGTATTATTTCTCCTTCCTTCAGAACATGCCTTAGACGAAAATCAGCATATGGCTCCCTCTGCCCCACTGCTGCTTTTAAATCCAAGAGCACACTTTGACAGTGCGGCAAAGGATGGAATTTGCACTTGCGGAGTCTTCATAGCTTTTTCAAAGGATCACCATTTTTCTATTTTCTGGAATGGTGGTAAAGGTACTAATAACAAGGAAGAGGCCATGGCCCTGCATGGATTGCTCATCTTCTGTTCTTTCATGGATATTGGTCCTATAAATGTATTCGGGGACTCGAAAACTATTATAGACCATGTGAATGGAAAGCATAAAATATCAAATGATATCCTTTCAGGATGGCTGAATAGGATTGCATCTCTATGGAACTTTGTCACATTCCCTATTGCTCATATTATGCGCAACCAAAATGTGCAAGCAGATGTTTTGTCAAAAAAAGGGCTGCACTCTCCAATCAGTATTTGGTATCTGGTCATCACGATGGATTCCTGCGCATACGAGATCCAACCTTTCTCTATGCCCGACACATAAATACTTGCAGAAATTTTGTTTTTGCTATATGGACAAGATATTTGGATCACTATCTCCTTCTGTCTTTCTGAATTGCCGGATAGTCAAAAAAATTTTGCTATGTTTTAAATGCCCCCAAATGAATATGATGCTCTGTTTTATCATCCCTCAGGTTCGAGGGCAAAATCCAAGGATTATGATCCTCCAGACTATTGTACATATCGGATTTGTATTTTCATATACATAATATAATGCTTATAGTGCTTTTTCTTCTGAAAAAATAAAGAATTCAAAAACACATGAATAACTAAAATATCAATTTTTCGCATTTCAAAGAATTTTAATCTCAATCGAGTTGCTAATGGATGAAATGAATGAGTATGGGATAGACGAAGCAATTAAGAGAGATGGCTTGGTGACCATCCTTTGGCTCATGACAGATGGATTTGATTATTTCAGATTTCAAGAGACCTCCAACACTAGTGCCATTTGTTTTTGGGAGAGCTCTTGTTTGTTTCATGGTAAATATTTGGGTTGGGCTCCTTCACTAGTAGTGGAATTGAGGGTTTGACTTTGGATTCGTCTTTATGAGCCAAAATTTATGGTTTGTTTCATGGTAAATATTTGTCTTGGACAACTTGACGAGCAGTGGAAGGGAGGGTTTGAATTTAATTTATTTTCTTAAATGACAAACAACACTATGTTTAAGATTTTGCACTCCAAGGGTGGTACTTTGATAAAAAATTAACACTTCACCAATAATTTTTTGCTTTAAATATTTTTATTATATTAAAAGTTTCGAGGAAAGAAAACAAAATGAGCATAACAAAGAAATTAGTTATTAAATCTTATTTTTTCATTATAATTAATGATTATAACATATTTTCTATTTTTAAATCTATTTTTATGTCATTTTTCCTACTAACAAATTTAATAATCAAATTGAAATTAATTGTAAAGATTAAAAGTACTTGATTATAAATCTTGTTCAAAAAGATAATAGGGAGTCTCTCATAACAAAAACCATTCAATGGGCCCTACTTTGTCAATCTTGTTATTGTTTTAAAATTAAAACAAATAATAAGAATGACTAATTGATTTTAAATTAAAGACCGTTTTGACATAGAGTTGATCCAAAATGGATTTTGGATAGACTCCTAAGTCTAAGTGTTCCTCACAGAGGAAAATAAAATCCCAAGGAAGTTCTTGGAAATAACCCCATTGCAGAGATCTTTTCCTTTTGAATCTACTGCAACTTGAAGGGGCAAAAATGGGATTAGGATGCATAAGTTATCGCAGAAAAAAGATTCCCTTGGTTCTTTGGAAAAAGATGCATAATCCCCTAAAATGGAAAAAAACCTATTATAAAGGGAAATCGCATCGGAGGACGTCCAAAAAGCGGACTTAAGTGGAAAGTGGAGAAACCCCTGATTGCGGATTCCTCACATATCATGTAACGCCTTGCTGTTGGCGAGCCAACCGGGTGCGCCCTCCCACCATGCGAAGTAGTGAGGTCATACGAAAGCATGGAGCGACAAGGACGAGGCATTATGTTATACGCGGGCGAGTTGGCGTTTCACGTTTATATGGGCGAGTTGGGGAGCTCGCACCACAAGTCGACCGTGGACGAAAGGCAAACAAAGAGTGATGTTGGTAGGCAGTCTCGCGCCATGGGCGGGCCGACCCACACAAAAAGCAAAGATTGTTTGATGAACGCGTAGTTGAAGGATGGATGGAGGGTCGGCCGAGGACGTGACCTCCACACAAGATATCATATATATGAGTGGTGAAACATGGCATTTGGAGCATCGCAGTTGGCAACAAACACTCGAACAGGAAGTGCGAGGAAGGGGGATAGAGCCGCAGCAAAGGCGCAACTCTATGCGCCCATTCGCCGGGCAAGTCTACACGGTTCTTGCATGAAAGGGAGTTCGGTTGAAGGCGTGGGGGGTGGGTGTGTGAGGGAATCCTCTCGCTGAAGTTCTTGAATGAGGTTGGGTTGTATCTCTGGTGAGGGTCGTGCACGGGCGCGTCCACCCACCTTGACAAAGGAACTTGTGTGTTGTATATTGGTTGGAGGGTGAGACCACCATGCGGTTGTGCACGAGTGGGCGCACAACCTTGTTGTAACGCTGGTGGAGCCTAGCTCTCGGTCATTGTAAAGCCTTTCATACTTATATAATAAAATATTGTTGTTACATATGAATGTGTTCTCCTGCTGTTCTATGGATGTTTATTCTTGATGTTATAAGTTAATGGATTCCGCACATTAATGTTATGTTATTCAAGAATGAAGATGAATGTTAAGGTGTAGTTTGTAAAGTAAGATAACAATGGAACATGTTAATTACTTAGGTGGTGCTGCACTCGACCAATTAAACGAAAAAAGAATAGGGGCGCGACATATTGGGTTGGAGGCAGACCTGTGAAATAAAAATGTAAGGAATGGACCGATGTGGTATTCCAATTGCCGAAATCGGGAGATCGGCATCAGTGATGGCATAAGACAAGGGGCGGATGCCCGGGGCTATGCGACGAGTGGTTGCGATATATCGCATCGCAACGTCACATCGCGACGATAAATGGAGAGATAATACATGCAACTGCGATCGCCGGACCTGATGGGTTTTATAAACCCGACTTCATAATGTTTGAGTTCTGCCGTAAAGGGTTTTCCTCTGTATTAGTGCATTATGGTGTGAAAACCGAAATACAAAGGAAATTTCCCAAAGCGATAAAGCGAACCCGAAACATAATTGTAAACACGGTGCAATGTTATTTGAGTTCCGTAAAGGCGGGATTTCTGGCGGCCTGAGGTGGAAAGCGGCATTGGGTTGGCTCTGCCCGAGCCCACACACTGGTCGACACATGGGTAGTGGAGGAGAGACGAATACCGCCTTTTCAGGCGAGTAGCCTCCCTATTCCTAAGCCGCCCGAAATTGGATATCGACTGTTAATCGGAGATCCCGTAGATTGACGGTGGGGATTGCGATAGCGGCCAAAGGCAGACTTGATGTGATTTTAGGGTGATTTCAATATAATTTGAAGTCCGATAAAAAATGATTTTGTTGGGTTTTTGAATGTTTTCCCGTGTATTTGGGATTTTACCCTATACGTTAATACGATGTGATATAATACCTAATGGCGGACCGGATAGGGATTTTAGGGGCGATTGAATGGGATTTCAAGTCCAAAATCATGCGCGATAGTGTATTTTGCAGACACTCAATGTATAATGGGATTTTCTCAATTTTTGGGATTTTGCCTATGGGAAGGCCCCGAAACTTCTCTAACCGCTCCTAATCGTCATGCGACACTGCAACAAGAGTTTTTTCAAGCAATGATGAATTTTTAAGCCACAGAGCCGCAAAGATAGATGGTGAGTCTAACTGACAGGAAGCAGAGAAGCCATAGAGCCACAGAGGGATAATGAAATGCAGAGAAACGATTGGGGTAGCCGAAAAAGTACCTCAAAGGAGGCAGAGAGCTTAATTAAGAGCAGGCAGAAGCAAAAGAGAGCAGAGAGAGCGAAAAAGAGAATGCGCAGAGAAGCTGAGGGAGTCTTTGGAGTCACTTGGAGGTCAAGTGAAAAGCGAGAGAGCTGAAAGTTGTAAAAAGCCAAAGCTAGAGCCAGAAAGTCGAGAGCTTCAGAGCCAGGGCATAAGATTGTGTTCTAAACCCATTGCATTCTGTGTAAACCTGTGCAGTTAAGCATGGAGCTTCCAAAAGAACATAGACCATAATCCGAGAGAGCTTAGTTGAGTTGACTAGAGCTCAAGGAGATGTAGCCCAAGAGTTTTGGGTGAACTATTGTACTATGTGTGTTTTGTGTTTTATTGCTGCATTGTATCTACTGTTTTATTTGCTATTATATGTTTTATACCATCTCAAGCAAATAAATTTGAAATACACAAACAATTTAAAAACAAACACAAGAATACACCTTATTTTCGAGCACATATTTAATTCCACATTGGTTAATCATATAAACATGGGAATATTTAAGCTTTGGAAGTGGGAGAGGTGATTGTAAGTTAGACAAGAAGCCTAAGTGCCCCATTTTTAGATCAGGTGGTATCAGAGCCTGAGATTGATTAACCCGACCTTCATAGAAGGTTATGTCATAATGCTTCATTAACAGAGCATAGATTTCTTGTCTGAAAGGTGTTTGGGTAGTCAAGGATTGATTGTCTCATTAATTGTATGCTTTTTGCAGACTGACTATTTTATGAGTTTGCAGAGGTGAAGGGAAAGCTATTGATAGCTTAATCCAAGAAGGACAAGAAGGAAGAAGGGCTAAAGGCATTCTTTTATCCCAAAGGACCTCAAGGAAACCCCTGAAGGAAAAGAGGTTTGTTGCAAAAGGTTGCTTAGATAAGCTCTTTAGTAATCTTGTTTGAAGTTCTTTTCTTCATTGGTATAATGACAACTTCTACAAGTGAGTCCTCAAACTCCTCTTGCATCACAAGACTCTTTGATGAAGACATGATGAAAGACTTGTTCATTATGATGGACTAGGTGAGAGAAATGTGTGAGGAGGGAAGGAAGAGCAGCATACTTGGAGAGCAGTTGAATTCCGTGAAGGAAGAGAAGCAGTTGCTTTGTGACAAATTGAAGGAAATGGAGAGGTAACGTCATATTGTAAACATGAACCTGAAAAGGATGCATGAGTTGGAGTCACGGTGCTTTGTTGCCAAAGAAGCCTTGGTCAAGTATCAACTTGAAGAAGAGGTAAACCATTCCAGTTTGTCTTCAAATTCTTCTAAGAATACTTATATTGGGTCTTTTGAAAAACATACCAAAGGCATCGGTTCTAGGCTAATGTCCAAGATGTATTATGAAGGAAAAGGCTTCGACAGACATGCACAAGGTATTTTCGAGCCAATAATAATTGAGAAAAGGACTAAGTATTTGTGTCTTGGCTATGGACAAGCTTACGGAGAAAGTTCCAAAGCTGCCATGAAGACCATTGAAACAACCCCAAGAAGGAGGTGCATTGCAGGTCTTCCACCTCAAGAGTGTGAAGATTGTATTCAGGAGGAATGCAATAGCTTGAAACATCATTTGGATGATACAGGTGTTTAGAAGCAAAAACTTGAACGAGAGAGCTCTGGAGACTCCAACAGCCTTGAAGAGATTGATAGTGTTCAAAAGGGAGCCACTTCTTCATTTGATTCACCTCCTCATGAAGGAAATAAAGGTGAAATGGGCACCTATAAATTTGGTTCTAATCATCTTCCTTTCGATTTTGCAAAGCATGATAAATTTCCACATAAGCATGGGAAAAGAATTGCATGTTCCTTTTGTGGTTTGGATAACCATAATGTTTCTAGATGTTTGAAGAAAATGGCCACATAGAGGAATTTTTTTTAAGGAAAAGAAGCAAGAAGCCAAGGATCCATTGGATAAGGCAAATCATGTTGTCAAGACATTGCACATGTGTTGCACCTACTGCCATAAGCAAGGGTATATTGCTGAAAAGTGTTGGACTCTGAATCGAGCAATGCTTCCACAAACATTGAAGAAGGTGGAAAGAGAAAATAACAGAAATGGAAAGGAAGTTTCCATGAATGATGTGTCTCGGGATGATTCACATGTTGATGCTGATGTGCAGACAAAGGTAGTACGTTTGAAAGGGATTGGTGAGAAATGGTTAGAATTCTTATCCAATTAAGATTGCATAACTATTGATGCATATGTTTACGTTTCATTGTTAATTGAATGCAAATTGTAGGATTTTACCAGGAAGGTGGATGGAAAAGTTGAGTAGGAGGCTCACTTTATTGTTGCAACATTATATTTCATTTTGGCTTCGAAAGTATAGTGTACTTAAGTGAAACTTGAAGGATGAAATGCATGCACGAACATGATGTGCATGGACACAGGGATGTGGATGTTTCTCTTGTCTTGAACATGTATGTGTAGTTAACTTGTAGGGTTGATTGCTTTGACATGCATGTGAAGCAATGTTGACTTGGGAGAAGTTAAATCGTCTCCAAGATGGAGATAATAGTGAAGTGTTTCATCTTTTGAAAAAGAGTCCTAATGGTCTTTTTCTACATGCTTGACTTTAAGGGTCATTTGTTTTAAAGGCATCTTTTGTGGGCTTGTTATATAGTCCATAATTTGTATGTAGATGTAAGCCATGGAGGTGTTCGCAAGATGTGAAATATGTTTCTTTTGTGAAGTAGGAGTTTAGGCCATCCAGTTGTTCTTCGTGTCTATGTTGTTGTTAACAGTTGTTGTTGACAGCTTGTCAAACAGGTACAAATGAAAGTTTTGTGGAGGATATGTACTTCACATTTGTTTGAGCCACCTTGGATCAATGGTCAAGGCAGAGAAGTTCAAATGACCTTCTGTGAGCATTTCAGCATTAGTTCTGATGGAAAGCAAGGAGGAAGACACTTCTTCCAAGGAGGACTAGCATATTTAGGAAGGGAGGTGGTCAAAGGCTTTGGTTCAGAGGAACTATGCAAGGCAAGTGTATGGAGGCTTAAAGAAGAGGGTGTTGTTACTCTCATTTACTGTTCAGATCAGTATATCAGCCTTTTGGAGACCAAAAGTTCTTTTAGTGGGTAGGCGTGATCCGAAATGGATTTTTGATAGACTCCTAAGTCTAAGTGTTCCTCATAGAGGAAAATGAAAGTCCAAGAAAGTTCTTGGAATAGCCTCATTGCAGAGATCTTTTCCTTTTCAATCTACTGCAACTTGAATGGGAAAAAATGGACTTAATATGTAGAAGTTATCGTAGAAGAAGATTCCCTTGGTTCTTTGGAAAAAGAGACAAAATCCCCTATAATGGGCAAAAAACCCTTATAAAGAGAAATCACATTGGAGGAGGTCCAAAAGGCGGACTTAAGCGGAAATGGGAGAAACCCACGATTGTTGATCCCCTACAATTGAGTTGGAGGCAGACATGCGAAATAACAAAGGTAAGGACCGGGCCGATGCGATATTCCAATCGCCGAAATTGGAAGATCGGCATTGCCGATGGCATAAGATAAGGGAAGGACCCCCAGGCCTATGTGACTAGCGATTGCGATATATTGCATTACAGCGTCACATCGCGGAGATAAAAGGAGCGATAATACATGCACATGCCATTGCCAGACCTAGCGGGTTTTATAAACTCGGCCTCATAATGTTTGAGTTTCGCCGTAAAGGGATTTCATGTGTATTAGCGTGTTTGAGTGTAAAAACTGAAATACAAAGGAAATTGCCCGAAGCGATAAAGTGGACGCAAAAAGGGAACTGTAAACGTGGTGGCATGTTGTTTGAGTTCCGTAAAGCCGGGATTTCGAGCAAGCCTCAAGTGGAAAGCGGTATTGGGCTGGCTCCGATCGGGCCCACACACTCGTCAACATGTGGCTGGCAGAGGAGAGAGGAAAACCGCCTTTTCGGGCGGGTAACCTCCCTACTCCTAAGCCGTCAAAAATTGGATATCGACCGTTGATCGGAGAACCTGTAGATTGACGGTGGGGATTGCGATAGTAGCCAAAGGCGGACTAGATAAGATTTTATGGTGATTTAAATATAATTTCAAGTCCGATAAAAAATGATTTTTTTTCGGGTTTTTGAATGTTTTCCCGTGTATTTGGTTTTTTACCCAATATGTTAATACGATGGGATATAATGCCTAGTGGCAGACCCGATATGGATTTTAGGGGCGATTGAATGCGATTTCAAGTCCAAAAATCATGCCCGATAGTGTATTTTGCAGGCACTCTATGTGTAATAGGATTTTCTCAAATTTTGGGTTTTTGCCTATCAGAAGGCCCTGGAATCGCTATAACCACTCCTGATCATCATGCCATGCTGCACTAGTTGTTTTTATAGGCAATGATGCACTTTGAAGCCATGAAGACGCAGATCCAGATGGGCAGTCTAGCTGATAGGGAGTGGAGAAGCCACAAAGCTGCAGAAGGATAATGAAACACAGAGAAACGGTTGGGGTAGCCGAAAAGCCAGAAAAGTATGTCAAAGGAGGCAGAGAGCTCAATTGAGAGTAGGTTGAAGCAAAAGAGAGCATAGAGAGTGAAAAAGCGAATGCGCAGAGCAACTCAGGGAGTCTTTGCAGTCACTTGGAGGTCAAGTGAAAAGCTAGAGAGCTGAAAGTTGCAGAAAGCCAAAGCTAGAGCCGGAAAGCCGAGAGCTTCAAAGTCAGGGGATAAGATGGTGTTCTGAATGCATTTTTTTCTGTGTAAACTAGTGGAGTTAATCATGGAGCTTGTAAAATAACATATACCATAATCCCAAAGAGCCTAGTTGAGTTGACTGGAGCTCAAGAAGATGTAGCCCAAGAGTTTTGGGTGAACTCCATATTAAATTGTTGTTCTATGTGTGTTTTATTGCTGCATTGTATCTACAGTTTTATTTGTACTTCTATGTGTTTTTTATATCATCTCAAGCAAATAAATTTAAAATACACAAACAATTTAAAAGCAAACACAAGCATACACCTTATTTTAAAGCACATATTTAATTCTACGTCAGTTACTCATATAGACTTGGGAATATTTATGCTCTCGAAGTGGGAGAGGTGCTTCTAAGTTAGACAAGAAGCCTAAGTGCCCCATTTTTAGATCAAGAGTAGAGAAGAAGTAAATAAACTATACAACCTAAAGTGACTTGTTGTGGGTTGGCTTAGGTAAAGAATGATAGTGGCTGATTTTAGACTAAAATATTCCACTTTATATACAAGTATGAAACCATTAACCATGAAGTCGACCATCAACAACCATTACTTTACCAACATTTTGTTTAATAAGATCATTAGTTAATGGTCTTATGATCTATAGGTATTATAAAAATCACGGCATTATGGGCCTTTGGAGTTATTAGGGCTAATGGTTGCATACTTTCTTATAAGGGAAGAGGAGTTGATGTTCAACTCTTCCAACAAAAAATATCAAGACATATATTTAAGGAGGTTTACAACATATAATTTTTAACTCAATGAAGTTTTCTTAGTCATTCAACAATTGAATGAGAATTGCGATAACAAAATCATGCAAATTTGAATTAGTATGGTAATTTTAATCTCATTATTTACATTATTCTAATCCTACATATATAATCAATTAATTCGATTAAAATCATGCAAAATTGAATTAGTATGGTCATTTTAATCTCATTATTTACATCATTCTAATCCTACATATATAATCAATTAATTCGATTAAAATATGTGGAAAATTGTTTTTTGTTTTCCATGGAAAAGGTTTCAGTGAACCACTTAGGCATAAGATATATGGATTGAGATTTTTAATTAATTTTTAAAATTTCACATAATTAACTTATGTTGTGAGGACCTACAAGAAAATTTTCTATGCGGATTTACGTGCTTCCAAGTTTCTCCACCCAATGATTTAGGCATTTGAACCCAAGAATTGTTTTCTTCAATTACGTTTTCAAACCCCAAACAATCTAAATTATATATGTATATATATATATATAATATATATATATATATATATATATAATATATATATATATATAATTATATATTATATATATATATATATATATATATTATATATATATATATATATATTATATATTATATATATTATATATATATATATATATATATTATATATATCTATATTATACACACACACACACAATTGAGAAGCGAGAGAAGTAATCATCTAATCATCTAAAAACAAACATTATGAAAGACAATATGCCTGTAACTGTCCAAGAACATTGAATCAAAAGAAGATTTGAAGATTATCCTCACCTCTTAAATACAGTCTTAGAAATCCTATCCAAGAACATTGAATCAAAAGGAGCTTTGAAGATTATTCCCAGCGCTTAAATACAGTCTCAGAAATCCAAGGCATGAGGGATCATGAATTCTTTAAATGGGGTCTATCTTTACATGGAGTTTGAGTAAAAGGGAAAACTATAATGTATTTGAATCCTAAATTGTTAATTAGAGAAGCCATAATTTAGATCCTCACCTACGATAGAAAAAACCCATTGCATGCATTTTACAATTATCCATTGAATCAATGTTTATGCCTCTGTACTCCAAACACAAAGTGAAATACAAGGAGTATTAGAAAACAAATGTGCATAATATAATGTTCCAAGCACACACACAATTAATTCAAATTGTCCATTACAAAACCATTCTAAAATACAAATAAAAAATAAAAATACATACCTTGTTCCAGCAGGATGCCATGTTCTCTTCTCTTCTCTTTCGCATCATCCTCCCTCCTAACCCCCACCAACTAGATCCAAACTCCTCTCCCTCCTAAGCACAACCAACTAGAGCCAATCTCATGTCCCTCTCCACCAACACCCAAAAGAAGAAAACCATAACCAAGCCAAAACAAAAATGGAAAAATAAAATAAAAACCATAAACCCACAAAAAGACAAAGAGAGACACAAGAACAATTATCCAATTAAGCATGACCATGCTTGAAAACAACAACAAAAAAAAACAAGAAAACTGGTGAAAACATTTGAGAAATTCTCCTCTGATTTCTTCTGCCAACCTAAAAAACCCCAGCCATTTCCAATCTCCTGCCAACTCACAAATTAAATTCGAGGTAGTGTCATGGGTCGACAGTTTGTGAAGCTCCCAGATGGAACAGTACCAAATGTAAAGTCATAATCAGGGAATCGAAAGTACACCCACTCTCATATGCGTAGCTCCTCTCAAATCCTGCACTCCTCTACGCATTTATTTCCTTATGCATTTCCCATCAAAAGGACATGATGCCCAGCCTCGCCTCGCTTCACCTGTACAACCTCCCAAATGCGGCCCGCTTATACTAATTATTTTGAGATGGGATGGGATATTTATGTTTTAGGTATTCATTTGGGATGATAAAAGATTTTGGAATCCGACAGCTGGCACCAGGTGAGGTGGTTCATCACTCATAAAATTTGAAATTTGAAAGGCTGAAATTGAAATTCACAAAATAATTTTTCTGTTATAACAAAGTTCAAAAATTCAATGTGTGTTCAAACTAATAAACCAAATAAACACAACAAAAGATAAACTATATCCCTTGCAAAGGCATCGAGGATACTTTATTGAACATAATCACTACACAAAATGACTAGACCACATTGAGAGGTAAGCATCATCCTCTATAAGGATGTCCCTAGTTACTTTTATATGTTAGTGCCTCTTTCCTCAATCCTTGGTGATTCATAGAGCTTGGTCCAAGACTCTCTCTCTCTGAGTTACTTCCCATGTGTTCCAACACTTCAGTTAAGTATTCATCTATGGACCCAACGCGCATTTATAAAATTTTTACAAACCATTCTTTTTGCATGCAAGTTGTTGTTGCACTTCATGTTTTTCTAAAAGCATGCATACAATGGGAAAATATGTTTGGATCTCCAATACCTTGGTTCAATTTTCAACGTCTTCTTCCATATTCTTCTTGAAGCATCTATACTTAGCTAGATAACAATTAGAGTAGTGAATTACAACAAAATTTCTGCTTACACATTTGTTGACTAATCTCAAAGTGTTTCCTTTACAAATGCCAAAAAGAATTCAAAGGGCAAACAACATGTTCACTAACAATACCATTGAAAATCCTAAAAAGTTTCATTTGATCGAATAATCTAACAATGTTTTCAAAGGGAACTCCATATATAATGTTATGCATTTATTGTCAACAAGAAGTCGTTTATTTCATATGGAAGTGTAATAGCACGTATAGAAATCTCTCCACATCTACAACATTTGGATTTCTTTTGTACAAACTTACAAGACAAAATAATAAGAAAGGTAGACATCCAATTACTAAAACTCTTTCTAGAGATAAATGCCTTTCTCTTTCCTCCCATCATCAATCAATCATGCTACAATATTTGCGTCTATGCTTCAACATGCGTTTCTACAGAATCTATTATAGCATGGTAGATTTTGGTTCAAGGTCAGGGAATTCCCTAACCACATTGGAAAGAAAGTGTGTGGAATTAAGAGTTGTTCTTCCTACATTGCTAGCTATTGTGAAACATTTATTTTTTTCTTCCTTCGGAAATAATATTTGTTTTAGATAGCTCTACTATTATCCATAACTATACAAATTTGATCATTGATACAAATTATCTTTAGTGGAGATACCATCTTAGCACTAACAATCACCATGACCCAATGGGTCTTTTCAAAGGGTTTTGTACAAATGTGTAATCTGTATTTTTCATTGTTGGGTTTTGATACCGGATGAAATAGAAAAAATCATACACACTAGATGACTCCTTGCCTCTCTCCCTCTCCTAGAAAACATTTATAAACTATGGTAGAGGAGGCAAATCACTTTGTTTTCTAAATTGAGGTATATGAATTTTTTTATGGGATATAACTAGGGTCTCCCTATTCTATCCAATGGTTATTCGGCTTTCTTAAAAATCATATCCCTCCAGAGCATTCATCGCCTCACATCAATGTCTTTGTGGAGCTACACAAGAATCCTATCGAGAAGGGTTCCAACGTGAATAGCATCGCTTCGTGAACAACACTAAAACTCCATTAACTTCTTCCACGGAATGTTAACTAACTCACTAATGTCGTCTTTGTAGAGTTGGGATGAAGTAGCATTGAAGGATTCTGGCGTTCACAAATGTAATATTATTATGCTACTTTTCTTTGTTCTTGGGTTGAGGAAAATTAAAGGACATGTGATGAAATATTGTTTTATTTTCTAAAAAAGAAAATTATAGTGAATGACAATTTATGTTGGTATAATAAATCCTTTGAAAAATATGTTAAAGAGGCTAATATGAGAGATTGACCTTAATGGTCATGAAAAAAGTTGAAATTAATTATGCCTAAAGAGGGAAAATAAGAGAGGAAGAAGACAATCCTACTTCTGTCTTTATCTTCAGCTTCTAAAGGAAAAAGTAGAAAAAAAAAAATGACTCGGCAAAGAATAGATACCACTATTATAAGTTATGAGGTTGGAGAGAAATACCGTGTGGTGGAACCTATACCACTTACTATGGGATATAAATATAGTGTCATGGAAGCCATAAACATCTCCATCTATTCTATGGCCGAGATCACATTGGTTAGAGAATCCAAATCAACATGAATGGATGTACTTTTCCATGACCATTGATACTATAACACACCATTTACCAAAATTTATAAACATAACTATAACACTCCCTCTCACCCATCATACCATCTCGAGCTCTTGAAGGTGTTATCTATGAATTATCCCAACCTCTGAAGTTTGTTATGAATATGGCCTCACAAAAAATCCTTCTCTTCCAAAGATTTCAGAAATAAAATTTGATACCATGATCTAGTCTAGCTTGTCGTGGGCTTTAGAGAAATATAAATTCCATGTCAATGTGACTGTTAGATTGAAATTTATGGCCAATTGAAGTTAGGCCAATTTCTTAATGCCATGTAGCATCCACATGTAATTTAAATGGCTTTGTGATGTCTGCACAAACTGTTTTCGGTCACACGATACTGCCAAGGATGATGTTCCACGGCGTTACCACCAACCAAGACGAGGTGAATTTAAACATGGGCAATATTCAACTTCACACCTTGCCCCCTCCTTAACTCCGAGTACACTACTCAGACGTCATCATGAACATGGATGGTTGTCTCGTGCCCCTATTGAACCTTCTAAAAGTAGTTCCGTGTTAAATGGGGGACCCACAACTGAGGTTTCCATGTTGAACGCCCCCTCTAAAGCCATGGTGTACTAGGGGGCACCACGATGACGGTGGCCTATTGAGTAGTATATGTATTTAAAACATTGTACTACATCAATTTTACTATACATCTAATGAACTTTATCTCATTAACATAATTACAAGTCATTTAAACATAATAAATAAAATATAACTACATCTTATTATATTAATTTATTTTAAATTTAATTTATTATAA
>APFE030475474.1:4523-74653 GCA_000404065.3 Pinus taeda | reverse complement strand
AAAACTAAAAGTTTTAATGTACAATGAATTTTAAAAAAACAACAAATAAGATAAAATTTACAATTTTAGAGATATTATATTTAAATATATTAAGAAAGGTTACAAGTTAAAAATTTCAATTAATCTTAGATTACAACATTACATTATTATGAAAAATGTATACAAAATCATGTGTGTGTGTTAATGCTTCATTTAGCTCTCGGATGATTATGAGATTACAGTTGAGAATGAATAACAATAAATAGAATTGGTGTGTTAATGTTGCTTTAAAGTTATAGTATATGTCTCTAGAGTGATCTTTTGAACTTGAAGTTCTGCATTATCAAAGTCTCCGCTCCCAGAATATCATGACCTCGTCGGATATCTCAATTATTCTTCATTCGTCTATTGAGTATTTCAAAAATCACTTCATATTTTTTAGACCCTCCACTGATGTCTGTCTGAAGATTGGCCATTAGTGGTGTGTTTTCGGGATCGTTCGCTGCTGTGTCGTATGCATGGAAGCCTCCACTTGAATATAATTCTCTCCGAGCATGATCTCCTGCTGGTTTTTTCGATTGCCGGTTTTCCTTTTTCCAATCACTGCCCATCGGATTCTGTCGTACCTTCTTTCAGACTTTTTCCAAATTCTTCTTATCCGTATGAGCTCTTTACTATATCTACCTATCTTTCTCTGTAAAGGACAGCCTTGATCGGATCCCCTTGACCTCTTCTTTACTCTATTTAGTCCTTGCATTGGATTTTTTCCTCTTTCCTATTAATATCGAGAGAATTCTTGGCTTTCAGGTACGATCCCCTTGGATTTGCTAAGTACTTCTGGATCTTTGTTATGAAGTTTCCAAATATCGGATCATTTCCGAGATCCCGAGGCGGGCTCTTATAGATAGGATTTTTATCTGTCTTCCTTTTACACGTGACTCTCCCTGTCCTTGATGGCATAATTGTATGTACTATGGAAATCCTTCATGCGGAATCCAACATGTTAGATTTGATCCGAGCCACGGTGGAAGCTGAGACTGCATATGTTGGAGCTGACAAAGCTCTCGATTGGCGCGCCAGGTTGGTGGAACATCTCCATCCTTCCCTTCATGAATCTGACCTTTTCGTGGGTTCCCCATCTCCTCCCCGCCGCTAGCATAAACATCGGCCTGCGAAAATCACTCCTTCTCCCTCGACAATTTGTTTGGATGGGGGAAAATTGTCGGACCGAATAGCAAGTCTGCAATCACGGGCTTTAATAGGGAAGTATCATTTCCCTGATATGAATGATAATCAACTTCGTAAATGGCTGGGGGATCGATGGGGAACACTCATTGGATACACGCGCACCATAGTCTGCTTGATGCTCGAGTGGTATAGCTTCCACTTTTTGAAAGTGAAAGATCTCTACATCATTTGGAAATTGCCTTGGGTCCATGGGCAAAGCTATCTGGCTCTTCACAGGTGGTATATAGATTTTGACCCTCTCCACAACACCCCGCAAAACTATTCATTTGGGTTAAACTTCCAACGCTGCCTATTGAATTATGGACAAAGGAGACTCTCCCCTCCATTGGCAATGCTATCAGAAGATTCGTTTACGTTGATCCTGGTTGCCTTGGAGCAAAGGACAAAAGGGATGCTTGGCTGCTGATCGAAAAGGATTACCGAGGCAGTTTTCTAGATAACATCGATCTCATTTGGGGCAATTTATCAGCCTCACAAAGGGTGGAATACTTGGGCGTGCCTTTTAGGTGTGATCTCTGTCATAAAATGGGTCATTTAAAGGAGAATTGTTCGCGGAAAAATCATGGTATGGTATGGAAGAAGATCCACAAAGTTAAAAAAATTACAAATGACTCTGCTGGGTCTCCCGCCGTTGATTTCAAAGGTAGCCGCTTCTTCAATGAAGTTTCTCCCCCAAAAGGGATTCTCCCTCTTGCCCAATATCAGCTATGCCTATCCTCTTTAAATCTGATAGGGGGACAGAATCAGCGTTCCTCCCTCTTGTCCCAGATCCTCAAATCCTCTTACACTCCGATTAGTAGATCAAATTCTGAGGGGTATCTACATGCTGTATGTGATCCTGTTTTCTCTCATCTCTCTCCCCCTCCTATACCTTCCCCTGATTTCCCGATTTCTCCCCCTCCCTCCATGGATAGAATGGATTTCCCTACCCAAAATGCAGTAAACTCCCGCATTATCCTTTCCTCTTCCCCTTCGCTTATCAAAGCAGACCGATCCCCCACCATTCCTATCCTCTCTCCATCCATTTTCTCCCCACGATATCACTTGGCCTCAAAAGGGAAAGCTCCCATGAAATACATTTCTTCCCCTCTCTCTCCACTACCATCCCCCTCTAATTCCATCGGAAGTGATTTGGACACGCTGCTGCAAAAAAAATTCTCTTCACCTTCTCCCCCTGACCATCCACAAACCTTGGAAATATTCTTCATCATGTATTAGTCCAAATTTTACTATCAACGTCACTGTTTGCCGGAAATCAAATAGGGGCAGTCGACACTTTAGAGGTCGGAAGGGATCACGACACCTGGATTTCCAAGACTCGTCCCTTATTGATATTACCATCTATCATTCCTCTAGTATTGGGCCTCTTAGAGCAGATTTGCCCGATAATAGTATCAAATGATGAATATACTTTCCATCAACATCAAGGGACTCGCAGCAAGTCCTAAATACAATGCTCTAAAATGTTTATTCTTCTCTTCTTCATACAGGTTGATCTTAATACAAGAAACTATGCATAATTTTCAGGATACCATCTCTTACTTCAGGCGAATGTTCCCTTCCTCATATATTGCGGCAACAGAAGCATTGGGTCTTTCAGGAGGTCTTGTTGTGATTTGGGATCCTAGATGGGTTTCTACAAAAACATGCAGATGCCTTGGAGGAATTCTACTTTCTGCAAATTTTAGAGGATGTCCCGACAAAATTCATATTATGAATGTTTATGCTCCTTACAAGGACAGAGCAACCTTTTGGGACCCTCTCATTACTTCTGGAATCTTGGAGAATGAAGCGCTCCTCATAGCGGGAGATTTAAACTGCACGATGGGATGAGATTAAGTGTGGGGAAGGGGGAAGAAAGCCGATTCTATTGGGGAGAAAATCAAGGAAGATTTGATGCTTTTCAATTTTGTTGACATATCTCCGGATTCATTGTCTCCCACATGGGATAATGGTCGCTTGGGCGAGGCCTATCTTGTAAAAAGATTGGAAAAATTTATTATGCACGAACAGTTGATTGAAAAGCATGGTATCTTGACCTCTCACATTTTCCCAATTTTTATTTCCGACCATAGGCTGGTCTCTCTTCAATGGTTGTTCTCTAATGCTCGCAAAGGTTATCGATTCAAATTTAATTGTTATTGGCTTGAAGAGGAAGCTTTCGTCAACATGGTTCGGGAGTGCTGGACGGCTAATGATATTCCTGTGCAGGCCTATCCATCACAGCTTTTTATTTACAAACTGACCAATTTTAAATCCAAGATTAAAGAGGAAAATTTGAAAAAAATATGAAAAGTGTTATGATCTAAAATAGATTGAAAAGGAACTTGCTGTATTAGCTGAGAGCATGAAGACTCAAGCCATGCCATGGAATACTCGGGCCCGGATATGGGAACTTGAAAAGAAGAAACAAAATCTATTAAAGATTGAAGCAATCTCTTGGAAGCTTAAAAGCTGAATCACTTGGATGAAAGAGGGCGACAAGAACACCAAGTTCTTTCATCGATTTGCTAGTAAAAGAAGAGCTGTCAGTTCCGTATGGCAAATAAAAAATGATGCCGACAGTTTCATGTACTCTCAAGAAGACATAGCAAACGAAGCTGTCAACTATTCCAAAAAGGCATAGAAAAGAGAGGAAAACAGGGAGTTTAATGACATTCTATGGGGTATTGGTCCTTTTTCAAATATGTCCAATGATGAAGATAATGAAAGGCTATTTTCTGAGATTTCGGAGGAAATTCTCGCTGTCTTGAAAGCTTTCAAAAAGGATAAATGCCCTGGACCAGATGGCTGGTCCATTGACATTTTCACCCACTTCTTTGACATAATGAAGAATGATATACTGGGTATGATTGAAGAGATCAGAACTCAAGGGAGAATTCATCCAAATATTTCTTCCACCTATATTGCGCCGATCCCAAAAAGAAAGGACTCCTCCACCATTGCAAATTATAGACCGATTTCATTGTGTAATGTAATTTATAAAATCACTTCTAAGATTATTGTAGAGAGAATCTGAGGAAAATTATCAGAACATATTTCAAAGGAAAAACATGGATTCATGTGTGGAAGGAACATCCTTAAAGCTGTAGCCATAACTCAGGAAGCTATGCACTCTATACATTCAAAAAATATAGAAGCTGCCATCCTCAAAATCGATTTAAAAAGGGCATACGACTGCCTTGATTGGAGCTTCCTCAGATGTTTTCTCATCAAAATCGGGCTAAATGACAGGTGCACCAAATGGATCATGTTCTGCGTGGAAGGTGTCAATTATGTGATCCTTATTAATGGGCTGCCCACCCCTTTTTTCCTGGCTGGAAGAGGCCTTCGACAAGGGTGCTCCTTATCCCCTACTTTATTCATCCTTGTTATGGATTCCCTTAGTCTACGCATCGAGAAAGCGGTCAATGATGGAAAAATTGGCCCCCATGTCATCTCCAGAGGTAATTTTCATACTCATAATCTCTTTGTGGATGATGTGCTAATGTTTACTAGACTTTGCAGGTTCACCTAGCATATTATGCATGAAATTATTTTTATATTTCAAAGAGCCACTGGTCTCTATGTCAACGAAAGCAAATCCTCTTTCCACTATGGTAAGGATGAATATGGAGTAATGGTATATATTTCCCAGCTTTTCAATTTTCGGGCGGCCTCCATTAAAGACGGCCTAAAATATTTGGGATATCATCTTAAGCCCTCAGGATACAATTCTTTGGACTGGTCATGGATCATTAACATATTTTATAAGAGGATTCAAGGATGGGAGTGTAAATGCTTATCACTTGCAGGCAGAACGGTTTTATCTCAGGCAGTTTTGGCTCAAATCAGTGTATACTGGGCTCATTTGTTTTATATCCCATCGTCTATAATAAATAAATTAATCAGCGTAATGGCTTCCTTCATCTGGGGCGACAGTAAGGAAAGAAGTAAATATCACCTCTCAAGGCTGGATTTCATCTCTCTTCCCAAAAGACTTGGGGGCTGGGGCATCATGGATCTCCGCATATTTGGAAATGCCCTCTTATGTAAATCTCTGTGGCGAGCAATCTTCAGGACAAACTTATGGAGTCATATTATCAAATCGAAATACCTTGGGAACGAAGATATATCCTACTGGTACATGAGTGGCCTCTCTTGGCCCTCACAAGGCTCAGTGATTTGGAGAAGATTTCAGAAAATTTTCCCTTTTTTCCGAAGGAATTTTATATGGAAATTTCAAAATGGCAACAATATCCTAATTGGGCTGGATGCCATCATGGGAATTGATCGAGAACCAAATATTGACCCACAGCTTCTCAGATTTCTCCATCAAAACGGTATATTTTTCTGGGCTCAGGTTATTGAAGGTTGGAAGAATGCCATCCCGATATGGAAATCAGATCGAGATCTGGGAATTGATGGTGTCTTGGTTGCCCAATGGAACAACATCATTTGGAATATGAAGAATGCAGGTATTTTCAAA
This sequence comes from Pinus taeda, assembly GCA_000404065.3. Lineage (NCBI taxonomy): Eukaryota > Viridiplantae > Streptophyta > Pinopsida > Pinales > Pinaceae > Pinus > Pinus taeda. The sequence goes on along the minus strand of APFE030475474.1, from coordinate 68,958 downwards.
AACACAGACACAGATTGTTTAGTGCGGCAGGCTAAGAAGGGATCATCCAATATCCAGGTAAGAGATATATACTTATCCCTGTTAGTGTAGCTCAGAGAGCCCTCACATAATACATTTCCTTTCACCCTATGGGAGGTCAGCTGCCCAATGAAAATCATCCTATTCTCATGGCTCGTATATCATAATATAAATCTCTCATGGAACAATTTACAAAAAAGGCACTGGCAGGGTCCATCAATTTGCCTGATCTACCTAGACAATTCAGAAGATAACTTGCATTTGTTTTTACTCTGCCCAAAGACTCAGCTTATCTCAAGGAAACTGACTTCTTTCTTTGGCTTTCTGTTTGTTTCACATCCTTCAATAAAAGAAGCTTTCGTATGGTGGGGCGCTCTTAGACCTGATTGGAATTCCATTCCTATGATTACTATTTGGTTCATATGGAAATGGCGGAACAATAAAATCTTTCAAAACAATAGTCACGTCTTTGGAAGTATTATAGATAATATTATCCCGTATTATTTCTCCTTCCCTCAGAACATGCCTCAGCAGAAAATTCAGCATATGGCTCCCTCGGCCCCACTGCTGCTTTTATATCCAAGAGCACACTTTGACGGTGCGGCAAAGGATGGCATTTGCGCTTGCAGAGTCTTCATATATTTTTCGAAGGATCACCATTTTTCTATTTTCTGGAATGATGAAAGGTACTAATAATAAGGCAGAGGCCATGGCCCTGCATGGACTGCTCATTTTATGTTCTTTCATGGATATTGGTCCTATAAATGTATTCAGAGACTCAAAAACTATTATAGACCATGTGAATGGAAAGCAGAAAATATCAAATGATATCCTTTCAGGATGGATGAATAGGATTGCATCTCTGTGGAACTCTGTCACATTCCCTATTGCTCATATTATGCGCAACCAAAATGTGCAAGCGGATGTTCTGTCAAAAAAAGGGTTGCACTCTCCAATCGGTATTTGGTATCTGGTCATCACGATGGATTCCTGTGCATACGAGATCCAACCTTTCTCTATGCCTAACACATAAATACTTGTAGAAATTTTGTTTTTTGCTATATGGACAAGATATTTGGATCACTATCTCCTTCTGCCTTTCTGAATTGCCGGATAGTCAAAAACATTTTGCTATGTTTTAAATGCCCCCAAATGAATATGATGCTCTCTTTTATCATCCCTCAGGTTCCATGGAAAAATCCAAGGATTATGGCCCTCCAGATTATTGTACATATCGGCTCTATATTTTCATATACATAGTATAATCCTTATAGTGCTTTTTCTTCTAAAGAAATAAAGAATTCAAAAACACATGAATAACTAAAATATCAATTTTTCGTATTTCAAAGAATTTTCATCTCAATCGAGTTGTTAATGGATGAAATGAATGAGTATGGGATAGACGAAGCAATTAAGAGAGATGGCTTGGTGGCCATCCTTTGCCTCATGACAGATGGATTTGATTATTTCAGATTTCAAGAGACCTCCAACACTAGTGCCATTTGTTTTTGGGAGAGCTCTTGCTTGTTTCATGGTAAATATTTGGGTTGGGCTCCTTCACTAGTAGTGGAATGGAGGGATTGACTTTGGATTCGTCTTTACGAGCCAAAATTTATGGTTTGTTTCATGGTAAATATTTGTCTTGGAAAACTTGACGAGCAGTGGTAGGAAGGGTTTGAATTTAATTTATTTTCTTAAATGACAAACAACACTATGTTTAAGATTTTGCACTCCAAGAGTGTACTTTGATAAAAAATTAACACTTCACCAAAAATTTGCTGCTTTAAATATTTTCCTTATATTAAAAGTTTTGAGGAAAGAAAACAAAATGAGCATAACAAAGAAATTAGTTATTAAATCTTATTTTTTCATTATAATTAATGATTATAAAATATTTTCTATTTTTATGTCATTTTTCCTAGTAACAAAGTTAATAATCAAATTGAAATTAATTGTAAAGATTAAAAGTACTTCATTATAAGTCTTGTTCAAAAAGATTATAGTGAGTCTCTCATAACAAAAACCATTCAATGGGCCCTACTTTGTCAATCTTGTTATTGTTTTAAAATTAAAACAAATCATAAGAATGACTAATTGATTTTAAATTAAAGACCGTTTTGACATAGAGTTGATCCAAAATGGATTTTGGATAGACTCCTAAGTCTAAGTGTTCCTCACAGAGGAAAATGAAAGTCCAAGAAGTTCCTAAAAATAACCCCATTGTAGATATCTTTTCCTTCTGAATCTACTGCAAATTGAAGGGGAAAAAATGGGATTAGGATGCATAAGTTATCGTAGAAAGAAGATGCCCTTGGTTCTTTGGAAAAAGATGCAAAATCCCCTAAAATAGCCAAAAACCCATTATAAAGGGAAATCGCATCGGAGGAGGTCCAAAAGGCAGACTTAAGCGGAAAGGGGAGAAACCCTTGATTGTGGATTCCTGACATATTGTGTAACACCTTGCGGTTGGTGAGCCAACCGGGTGCGCCCTCCCACCGTGCGAAGTAGCGAGGTCATATGAAAGCATGGAGTGACAAGGACGAGGCATTATGTTATACGCGGGTGAGTTGGCGTTTCACGTTTATATGGGCGAGTTGGGGAGCCCGAACCACAAGTCGACTGTGGACAAAAGGCAAACAAAGAGCGATGTTTGTAGGTATTCTCGCACCATGGGCGGGCCGACCCACACAAAAAACGAGGATTGTTTGATGAACGCGAAGTTGAAGAATGGAAGGAGGGTTGGTCGAGGACACGATCCCCACCCAAGATATCATATATATGAGCGGTGAAATATGGCATGTGGAGCATCGCACTTGGCATCGAACACTTGAACAGGAAGTGTGAGGAAGGGTGATAAAGCCGCAACAAAGGTGCAACTCTATGCGCCCGTTTGCTGGGCAATTCTACATGGTTCTTGCAAGAAAGGGAGTTTGGTTGAAGGCGTGGGTGGTGGGTGTGTGAGGGCATCTGACCGCCGAAGTTCTTGAACGAGTTTGGGTTGTATCTCGGGTGAGGATCGTGCACGGGCACATCCACCTGCCTTGACAAAGGAACTCGTGTGTTGTATATCGGTTGGAGGGTGAGACCACCGTGCGGTCACGCACGAGTGGGCGCCCAACTTTGTTGTAACACCGGTGGAGCCTAGCTCCCGGTCATTGTAAAGTCTCTCATACTTATATAATAAAATATTGTTGTCACATACGAATGTGTTCTCCTGCTGTTCTATGGATGTTTATTCTTGATGTTATAAGTTAATGGATTTCACACATTAATGTTATGTTATTCATGAATGAAGATGAATGTTAAGGCGTAGTTTGTAAAGTAAGATAACAATGGAACATGTTAATTACTTAGGTGGTACCACACCCGGCCAATTAAACGAAAAAAGAATAGGGGGCATGACATATCGGGTTGGAGACAGACATATGAAATAAAAAAGGTAAGGACTGGGCCGATGTGGTATTCCAATCGCCGAAATCGGGAGATCGGCATCAGTGATGGCATAAGAAAAGGGGCGGACAGCCGGGGCTATGTGATGAGTGATTATGATATATCGCATCACAACGTCACATTGCGGTGATAAAAGGAGCGATAATACGTGCAATTGTGATCACCGGACCCGATGGGTTTTATAAACCCGACTTCATAATGTTTGAGTTCTCCTGTAAAAGGATTTCCTGTGTATTAGCGCATTTCGGTGTAAAAAACGAAATACAAAGGAAATTTCCCGAAGCGATAAAGCGAACCCGAAACGGAATTGTAAACATGGCGCCATGTTATTTGCGTTTCGTAAAGGCGGGATTTCTGGCGGCCTGAGGCGAAAAGCGGCATTGGGCTTGCTCCGCCCGAGCCCACACAATGGTCGACACATGGGTAGCGGAGGAGAGAGGAATACTGCCTTTTCAGCTGAGTGGCCTCCCTATTCCTAAGCCGCTCGAAATTGGATATCGACTGTTAATTGGAGATCCCGTAGATTGACAGTGGGGATTGTGATAGCGGCGAAGGGCAAACTTGATGCGATTGTAGGGTGATTTCAATATAATTTGAAGTCCGATAAAAAATGATTTTGTCGGGTTTTTGAATGTTTTCCCGTTTATTTGGGATTTTACCCAATACATTAATACGATGTGATATAATGCCTAATGGCGGATCAGATAGGAATTTTAGGGGCGATTGGATGGGATTTCAAGTCCGAAAATCATGCCTGATGTTGTATTTTGCAGACACTCTCTGTGTAATGGGGTTTTCTCAATTTTTGGGATTTTGCCTATGAGAAGGCCCCGAAACCTCTCTAACCGCTCCTAATCGTCATGCGACACTGCAGCAAGAGTTTTTACAAGAAATGATGAATCTTGAAGCCACAGAGCTGCAGAGCTAGATGGCGCGTCTAACTGACAGGAAGCAGAGAAACTGCAGAGCCACAAAGGGATAATGAAATGTAGAGAAACGTTTGGGGTAGCCGAAGAAGTACCTCAAAGGAGGCAGAGAGCTAAATTGAGAGCAGGTAGAAGCAAAATAGAACAGAGAGAGTGAAAAAGAGAATACATAGAGCAGCTGAGGGAGTCTTTGGAGTCACTTGGAGGTCAAGTGAAAAGCGAGAGAGCTGAAAGTTGTAGAAAGCCAAAGCTAGAGCCAGAATGTCGAGAGCTTCAGAGTCAGGGGATAAGATTGTGTTATGAACCCATTGCATTCTATGTAAACCAGTGTAGTTAAGCATGGAGCTTCTAAAAGAACATAGACCATAATCCGAGAGAGCTTAGTTGAGTTGACTAGAGCTCAAGGAGATGTAGCCCAAGAGTTTTGGGTGAACTATTGTTCTATGTGTTTTGTGTTTTATTGCTGCATTGTATCTAATGTTTTATTTTCTATTATATGTTTTATACCAGCGCAAGAAAATAAATTTGAAATACAAAAACAATTTAAAAACAAACACAAGCACACACCTTATTTTCAAGCACATATTTAATTCCGCATTGGTTAATCATATAAACTTGGGAATATTTAAGCTTTGGAAGTGGGAGAGATGATTGTACGTTAGACAAGAAGCCTAAGTGCCCCATTTTTAGATCAGGTGGTATCAGAGCCTGAGATTGATTAACCCCACATTCATAGAAGGTTATGTCAGAATGCTTGATTAACAGATCATAGATTGCTTGTCTAAAAGGTGTTTGGGCAGTCAAGGATTGATTGTCTCATTAATTGTATGCTTGCTGCAGACTGACTATTTTCCAAGTTTGAAGAGGTGAAGGGAAAGCTATTGATAGCTCAGTCCAAGAAGGACAAGAAGGAAGAAGGGCTGAAGGCATTTTTCTATCCCAAAGGACCTCAAGGAACTCCCTGAAGGACAAGAGGTTTTTTGCAGAAGGTTGCTTAGATAAGCTCTTTAGTAATCTTGTTTGAAGTTCTTTTCTTCATTGGTATAATGACAACTTCTACAAATGAGTCCTCAAACCCCTCTTGCATCACAAGACTCTTTGATGAAGACATGAAGCAAGACTTGTTCATTATGATGAACAAGGTGAGAGAAATGTGTGAGGAGGGAAGGAAGAGCAACATACTTAGAGAGCAGTTGAATTCCGTGAAGGAAGAGAAGCAGTTGTTTTTTGACAAATTGAAGGAAATGGAGAGGCAACTTCATATTGCAAACATGAACATGAAAAGGATGCATGAATTGGAGTCACAACGCTTTGTTGCCAAAGAAGCCTTGGTATCAACTCGAAGAAGAGGTAAACCATCCTAGTTTGTCTTCAAATTCTTCTAAGAATACCTATATTGGTTCTTTTGAAAAACATACCAAAGGCATCGGTTCCAAGCTAATGTCCAAGATGGATTATGAAGGAAAAAGCTTCGGTAGACATGCACAAGGTATTTTCGAGCCAATAATAATTGAGAAAAGGCCTAAGCATTCGGGTCTTGGCTATGGACAAGCTTATGGAGAAAGTTCCAAACCTACCATGAAGACCATTGAAACAGCCCCAAGAAGGAGGTGCATTGCAGGTCTTCCACCTCAAGAGTGTGAAGATTGTATTCAGGAGGAATGCAATAGCTTGAAACATCATTTGGAGGATGCAGGTGTTTAGAAGCACAAACTTGAACGAGAGAGCTCTGGGGAATCTAACAGCCTTAAAGAGATTGATAGTGTTCCAAAGGGAGCCACTTCTTCATTTGATTCACCTCCTCATGAAGGAAATAAAGGTGAAAGAGGCACCTATAAATTTGGTTCTAATAATCTTCCTTTTGATTTTGCAAAGCATGATAAATTTCCACATAAGCGTGGGAAAAGAATTGCATGTTCCTTTTGTGGTTTGGATAACCATAATTTTTCTAGCTGTTGGAAGAGAATGGCCACATACATGAAAATTTTGAAGGAAAAGAAGCAAGAAGCCACGGGTCCATTGGATAAGGAAAATCATGTTGTCAAGAGGATGCACATGTGTTGCACTTATTGCCATAAGCAAGGGCATCTTGCTGAAAAGTGTTGGACACTCAATCTAGCAATGCTTCCACAAATGCTGAAAAAGGTGGAAAGAGAAAATAATAAAAATGGAAAGGAAGTTTCCATGAATGATGTGTCTAAGGATGATTCACATGTTGATGCTGATGTGCAGGCAAAGGTAGTGCGTTTGAAAGAGATTGGTGAGAAATGGTTAGAATTCTTATCCAATTAAGATTGCATGTCTATTGATGCATATGTTTACGTTTCTTTGTTAATTGAATGCAAATTGCAAGTTTTTACCAAGAAGGTGGATGGAAAAGCTGAGTAGGAGGCTCACTTTATTGCTGCAACATTATATTTTGTTTCAGATTCGAAATTACAGTGTACTTAAGTGAAACTTGAAGGATGAAATGCATGCATGAACATGATGCGCATGGACACAGGGATGTGGATGTTTCCCTTGTTTTGAACATGTATGTGTAATTAACTTGTAGGGTTGATTGCTTTGACATGCATGTGATGCAATGTTGACTTGGGAGAAGTTAACTCGTCTCCAATATAGAGATAATAGTGAAGTGTTTCATCTTTTGAAAAAGAGTCCTAATGGTCTTTTCCTACATGCTTGACTTTAAGGGTCATTTGTTTTAAAGGCATATTTTGTGGGATTGTTATATAGTCCATCATTTGTATGTAGATGTAAGCCATGGAGGTGTTCGCAAGATGTGAAATATGTTTCCTTTGTGAAGCAGGAGTTTAGTCCATCCAGTTGTTCTTTGTGTCTCTGTTGTTGTTAACAGTTGTTGTTGATAGCTTGTGAAATAGGTACACATGAAAGTTTTGTGGAGGATATGTACTTCACATTTGTTTGAGCCACCTTGGATCAATGATCAAGGCAGAGAAGTTCAAACGACCTTCTGTGACCATTTCAGCATTAGTTCTGCAGGAAGGAAAGGAGGAAGACACTTCTTCCGAGGAGGACTAGCATATTTAGGAAGGAAAGTGGTCAAAGGCTTTGGTTCAGAGGCACTATGCAAGGAAAGTGTATGGAGGCTGAAATAAGAGGGTGTTGTTACTCTCATTTACTGTTCAGATCAGTATATCAGTCTTTTGGAGACCAAAAGTTCTTTTAGTATGAAGACGTGATCCAAAATGGATTTTGGATAGACTCTTAAGTCTAAGTGTTCCTCATAGAGGAAAATGAAAGTCCAAGAAAGTTATTGGAATAGCCCCATTGCAGAGATCTTTTCCTTCTGAATCTATTGCAACTTGAATGGGCAAAAATGGACTTAAGATGTAGAAGTTATCACAGAAAGAAGATTCCCTTGGTTCTTTGGAAAAAGAGGCAAAATCCCCTAAAATGGGCAAAAGACCCTTATAAAGGGAAATCACATTGGAGGAGGTCCAAAAGGCGGACTTAAGCGGAAATGGGAGAAACCCACGATTGTTGATCCCCAACATATCGAGTTGGAGGCAAACATGCGAAATAACAAAAGTAAGGACTGGGCCGATGCGATATTCCAATCACCAAAATTGGCAGATCGACATCGGCGATGGCATAAGATAAGGGAAGGACCCCCAGGCTATGCGACCAACGATTGTGATATATCGCATTACAACGTCACATCGCGGAGATAAAAGGAGCGATAATACATGCACATGCCATTGCCGGACCCGACGGGTTTTATAAACCCGGCCGCATAATGTTTGAGTTCCGCCGTAAAGGGATTTCATGTGTGTTAGCATGTTTTGGTGTAAAAATCGAAATACAAAGGAAATTTCCCGAAGCGATAAAGTGGACCGAAAAGGGGAATTTTAAACCCGATGCCATGTTGTTTGAGTTTCATAAAGGCGATATTTCGAGCAGGCCTCAGGTAGAAAGCGATATTGGGCTGGCTCCGCCCGAGCCCACACACTCGTCAACATGTGGCTAGCAGACGAGAGAGGAAAACCACCTTTTCAGGCGGGTAACCTCCCTACTCCTAAGCCGCTCGAAATTGGATATCGACCTTTGATCGGAGAACCTGTAGATCGACGGTCGGGATTGCGATAGTGGCCAAAGGTGGACTTGATAAGATTTTAGCGTGATTTAAATATAATTTCAAGTCCGATTAAAAAGGACTTTTTCGGGTTTTTGAATGTTTTCCAGTGTATTTGGGGTTTTACCCAAGATGTTAATACGATGCGATATAATGCCTAGTGGCGGACCCGATATGGATTTTAGGGGCGATTGAATGGGATTTCAAGTCCGAAAATCATGCCCAATAGTGTATTTTGCGGGCACTCTATGTGTAACGAGATTTTCTCATTTTTTGGGTTTTTGCCAATCAGAAGGCCCCAGAACTCTGTAACCACTTTTGATCATCATGCCACGCTGCAGTAGGTGTTTTTACAGGCAATGATGCACTTTGAAGCCATGAAGACACAGATCCAGATGGGTAGTCTAACTGATAGGGAGCAGAGAAGCCGCAAAGCCATAGAGGGATAATGAAACGCAGAGAAATGGTTGGGGTAGCCGAAAATCTAGAAAAGTATGTCAAAGGACGGAGAGAGCTCAATTGAGAGTAGGCTGATGCAAAAGAGAGAATGGAGAGTGAAAAATCGAATGCGCAGAGCAGCTCAGGGAGTCTTTGGAGTCACTTGGAGGTCAAGTGAAAAGCTAGAGAGCTGAAAGCTGCAGAAAGCCAAAGCTAGAGCCAGAAAGCCGAGAGCTTTAGAGCCAAGGGATAAGATGGTGTTCTGAACGCATTCTGTTCTGTGTAAACTAGTGGAGTTAATCATGGAGCATGTAAAATAACATATAGCATAATCCCAAAGAGCCTAGTTGAGTTGACTGGAGCTCAAGAAGATGTAGCCCAAGAGTTTTGGGTGAACTCCATATTAAATTGTTGTTCTATGTGTGTTTTATTGCTGCATTGTATCTACTATTTTATTTGTACTTCTGTGTGTGTTTTATATCATCTCAAGAAAATAAATTTAAAATACACAAACAATTTAAAAACAAACACAAGTATACACCTTATTTTCAAGCACATGTTTAATTCCACGTCAGTTACTCATATAGACTCTGGAATATTTAAGCTCTCGAAGTGGGAGAGGTGCTTGTAAGTTAGACAAGAAGCCTAAGTGCCCCATTTTCAGATCGACAGTAGAGGAGAAGTAAATAAACTATACAACCTAAAGTGATCTGTTGTGGGTTGGCTTAGGTAAAGAATGATAGTGGCTGATTTTAGACTAAAATATTCCACTTTATATACAAGTATGAAACCATTAACCATGAAGTCGACCATCAACAACCATTACTTTACCAACATTGTGTTTAATAAGATCATTAGTTAATGGTCTTATGATCTATAGGTATTATAAAAATCACGGCATTATGGGCCTTTGGAGTTATTAGGGCTAATGGTTTCATACTTGCTTATAAGGGAAGAGGAGTTGAAGTTCAACTCGTCCAGCAAAAAATATCAAGACATATATTTAAGGAGGTTTACAACATATAATTTTTAACTCAATGAAGTTTTCTTAGTCATTCAACAATTGAATGAGAATTGCGATAACAAAATCATGCAAAATTGAATTAGTATGGTAATTTTAATCTCATTATTTACATTATTCTAATCCTACATATATAATCAATTATTTCGATTAAAATCATGCAAAATTGAATTAGTATGGTCATTTTAATCTCATTATTTACATCATTCTAATCCTACATATATAATTAATTAATTCGATTAAAATATATGGAAAATTGTTTTTTCTTTTTGATGGAAAAGGTTTCAGTGAATCGCTTCGGCATAAGATATATGGATTGAGATTTTTAATTAATTTTTAAACGTTCACATAATTAACATATGTTGTGAGGACCTACAAGAAAATTTTCTATGCGGATTTACGTCCTTCCAAGCTTCTCCACCCAATGATTTAGGCATTTGAACCCAAGAATTGTTTTCTTCAATTACGTTTTCAAACCCCAAACAATCTAAATTATATACACATACACAATTGAGAAGCGAGAGAAGTAATCATCTAATCATGAAGAAGAGAGAAGAATATATTTTCCTTGTAATGTCTAATATAATCATGTGCGTGTAACATGAATAAATGCTAAGCTAATATACACAGTACATATGTTATCTCCTCTCTTTCATGTGTCACATATGAGCATGTAATCTTCTTTTAATGAAAGAACAATTCCATTTGAAAACCGAGAATTGTAGAGTAAAAATAGTCTTATTTGTTAAGGGATCATATTTTAGAAGTTTTGCATAGGGTTTTGCTTGCAAAGGATGTGGACACCATCTCTCATATTGAAACTTGGTGCTTTCATCATAGAAATATATTCCATCAAGAACTATTTGAGCATTTCAATGTTTTCAATGTTGTAGGTTTTAACCTTGTACATAAATTACCTGCATACAAATTCTAAAACACAGAAAATAAACAATGCGAGAACATAACACATAAAACGCATATAGACAAATATTTTCCCCTCGATCCCAAAACTTTGACTACCACCTTGATTTTTCATTATGTTCATTTCAATGTTACCTATTTATACATGCCAAAGCATTCAATACCATGGACCAAAAACCATCGCGTCTAAAACCATGCACTTAAAACCATCGCGTCCAAACCCATGTGCGAAAAACATGCACAAAACCATAGGTAGGTACGCCCTATAGAGTGGGGTTACCTGCACCCCTCAAACCCCTTGTGACCCCCCCGCGCTACGTAATCGGCGCAATGATGTGGGGGCTCCGACCCCCTTCTAACCCTTGATTAACTATGTGGGCTAGAAGTGGAAAGAATATAACACAATCGAACAAACGTCACCTTGGTCTCTTGACTATATGAAAGTAAAATTGGCTAGAGAATATTTGTTATATTTGAGGGATTTATGAAATCAATAGAAAAATTAATTACAATTAACAAAACCTTAACCAAACTGAAAATTAATCGCTCAAATAAATCTCTTTACGAAGACATTCATCAAACCCTTTTATTTGCGTTTTTGAACATCTATCTTTTTCTTAGTAAGAATCTTTTATACATATATGGAGTGTCCTTGTTCTAAAGATTCAGAAAAGACATTGTGATGTTGTGTTTATAGTGAGTTTATTAGCAAATCTCATTTCTTCATTTTTATTATTTTTTTATGGCTATAAAATTTTTCATGCTTTCAAGCATTTAAGGGTGGATTCCGATCACGATTTGCATGGTTCTGTTTTGGGAAATCTAGAAACAACCCCTTGGAAACATATCAAATTCCAAATATGAAGTTTATGATATTTTGAAATGACACAAAAACGTTTTTACAAAGTTTCGGATAAGAATCGCATATGTTTCCGTATCGCAAACAGGGATATATAATCTATTTTAAATTTTGAAAATCAATCATAAGTCAAAGCAACCCAACTCTATATTTATTGATATATATTTTATATAATATAAAATCACACGAACAAAAGAAAATAACTACTTTTGAATCTTATGACCCTTACTAAAAAGAAAAGAAATTCATCATTATCATATATTAAAAAAATGAATTTAATTAGGGAAGGGAACATATTGGCTATAATAATATTCATATATCTTTCGAAATGGAAAGAGATCTCGAATCGCTTGGGGCATGTAGGGTTCCGCCCAAAACCTTAGATGGCTAATCTTTGCTCTAGTTGCATGCATTTTATGCAGATAGTTCAATGGCGAATCGTCGTGATTTGGCAAAGACATATTTTTATTTTGCACGTATGGCTTGCAATCAAGCTATCCCTTCTCCAGTTTCGTACAATTATAGGCTGAAGTTTGGTTGTGCTCCTCGAGTGGTGCAAGATAATTTTTCCATTTGATTTTTTTTGTATGAGGAAGCTTTAGATTGTGAAAAATTTTTTTTAGGAGCGGTTTGGTTTGCAGGTTTTATGGGTTATGGTTGCAGCTTGTCGATCTGCTCAAATCGATCTCTAAGACATGGAAGCCACTTTCGACGGACAAGCTTAATATTTACCCTATGGTAAGAGGCTTCTTCATTGTGGTTTTCTAAATGATTGGAGACAAGAATGCTACATGTGAAGCTCAACGATGGTTTTGGGGGAGCATTAGCCTCTCCATACAGCACTCGTGTTCCACTTTCGATCGGGTTGCGAAATAAATTTTTGCAGCTCGAGTTTGGATAAGACTATCGAACCTTCCCTTGGATTTTTGGAGTCACACATAACTTTCCTCCTTTGTGAACTTGGTGGGAAAATTCTATCATAGTTGTCCTATTAAAAACAAACAAACAAAAAATTGCTGCTTATGCTCACATTTGTGTGGGGATGGAATTTAACAAGGGTTTTCTTGGAGAGATTTATTTTATGTCTACAAACTGTGCTTGGGTCCAAAATCTCTATTATGAGAACATCTCATTTCGATGTAGAGAATTCTATGGAACGCGACATGTAATTAAAAACTTCCGCAAGCCTCCTCACAATAAATAAGATTGAACAAAACCCCAAAGGCCCAAATGGTGGAAAGGTGCATAAGATGACCACTATATGGTATTTAAAGAAGAGGAGATTGAGAGAAAGAAAGAACAAGACATGACAACAGCATATTAAGTGCAAGAAACAAGACTCTCGGCAAAAGAATTTAATAAGGGAAATTCACTTGCGAATGTGGATCCTCCACTTGCTCATGAGGATTCCTTGAATGCAAGGTACATTCGTAGAGAAATGGATTACCTCCCGAAACCACAAGGATTCTTGTTGAAAATGAAAATTATGGGGCAGGTAAGGTGGACGAGAATTATTTGAAGAAAAATACCGTGCATTTAACTAAGAACGACCGACTCAAATTTGGAGAAAATGTGGGTTGGGTTCAAGATGGGAAGAAACGAAAAAGTTTTTTTCCAAGAAATACAAGAATTCATTCTATACGAAAATAGAAATACAAGGGAAAATGGAATGTAAATATGTTGGTATTTTGGAAAACATTTACTTGGAAAGGGATTGAAGTATTTGTTTGATGGGGAACTAGTTTGAGGGTTTGGGATGTGGTCAATCTCAAAATCATAAGGAAGAGTGGAATATGTAAAGGTTTTGGCCTTCCAAAATGGATTTTTTTAATACAAATCCCTATAAATTCAATTAAAAATTACAAATTATATAAAAAACAATTGGGTTGATATCTAAATGGATGCACCCTACTAGGCTTGACCACTTGCTCAACATCACATGCCTTGTAAGGAGAACACAAATTAAGACTCTCGAGGAGGCCAAAAGGAAGGGTAATAGCCTCGATAAACTAATATACCACAACATATTAGAACATAGTAACAAAGGATTAGATGGAAAACCTTTGGTAGGATAGGGCTTCAAACAATTGCCAACAAGCACTAGTGGGTAACCCCACTACTCCTAAACATTGTGCTACACAGTGGACTAAATCCAAAAAATCAAGACAAATAGAAATGTGAGCATCCTTAGATGCACTAACTCCAAACGTGAAGAGCCTTAGGGGAAAACTACAACAAGAAACACCAACTCTAGAAGAAGCCACAATGTGCAATGACAAGTCCCATTGACACACTCAAAGCTACCCATTAATTGGCCATCTCTAGGGCCAAACTACTAATCGATACACTAGCCCAAAGCACAAACAAAACCAAACCATTGGCACAAGCTCAAAAAGGAAAAAAGAAATTCCTAGTGGCTACATGCAATTTGTTGTGCACAAACCCATAGATGTTGAAAGACCAGAGAAATAATCCCACCCACTCGGAGGGAAGTATGTAACACATCATAAAATCCATTTAGAGAGACAAGAGTGAAGACTTGCCATATTATTCAACTTAATAGGAAATGCTCACATGTTTGGTGAATAGGGTCGGTTGGCCACCCCACCAACCATCTTGAATTGAAATATGAAGCAATGGCGTGATGAGCTAGCCTCCCAACCTTATAGGTACTTTTGATACCCAACTCCATGAGGGCATGAAACAATGGTCACTAATATGTATAAACAAATAATTTTAGTTAAAAGAATCAAATTATATATTTATTATATATAAACATTTCATGAAAAATGGGAGAGTATTGGGGAAAGCATCGCTAAATATGCAATTTAAAATTATAGAATTCATTGTTTCATAAATGAATACATTTTTACTTTTTTTTACAAGTCACTCCCCTACACATCAAATTTCAATTTATTTAAATTATTTTAAAATACACAAATTGTGCACACATTCATTCAACTTAGTTCAAAACACATATAATGTGGCATACAAAACTCACAACATAATTAATTAAAAATTTAAACATTTCAATAAAAATTCACACATTTTTTTATTATAAAAAAAATACATTTCAATATAAAATGTTTAAGGGGATGAAACAATGGTCATAGGAAGATTAGGGATCTCTGCGGCTCTCGGTGGCTTTTGATCTCTCGCGAACCGAGAATGCAACAGGCAACAGAAAGGAAACGCTTCATCGAAGCGTCCCTCGGCAAGTACATCAGGCTGTGGCTTGAATTGTTTCGCCAGGAATGTGAGGATTACATTATGGGAAAGATGAGGGTGCAAATACCCAAGAACTGCCATGAAAGCAGATCACAGAAGAGCACTAAAGACCCCTCCAAGGCGATCACTGATGCGAAATTCCTGAATGCGGAGGAAGGGAGGTACCCTAGAGATCGAAGTCTTTTCACAGTTGGGAGAACAGATCTCAGGCCATAGGTAGTACTAGACCTGGGATCTGGAATCATATCTATATTTTTTTCGGTGGATCTCTTTGCTCACTCGTCTGACACGGCCTGGATCTTCATGGAAGGGCTTTCTTGTAGCCTAGTTTAGAGGCTCAAGGCAGAGATCGGCTGAATCAGGTTTTCGAAGACCAAGAATGAGCTGTCAACGAGATCCAAAGGGGCAGACGGGAAGCAAAAAAATGTCCCAGAGCCAGCACTCAGGTGGAAAGGAAAGTGGCATTGTGACCAGGTCTCGCGCCACAGATCTGATATAGACCTGATCAAATCAGATCCGGAGAATGGGGCAGACTTGGAATTAAATAACCACTTCCAATTTTTCGTGAGATCACCCAAGGGGAACTCAACACTGATATGGGTTTCAGCGACAGATAGTGTGAGAGAATTGAAATACAACATTGCCAAGCAGATCAGTTATCTGGTCGACTATCAACACCTATTAACAGAGGGCAGATCTCTTCAAGTCTTCCGATCCATAAAAGATTACAATATTAAGTCTGGATCTACAATCATTCTTAACTTGAGACTACTCAGAGGCGCATCATTTGGCAAATCATCAGTAGGAGGAAATGGATCTAAACCAATTCACATCCCAGATCCTCTCCAACAACACAGAAATGATGGAACATCTTACAAGCATATTTGAAAGGAGGAAAAGCTTCTCCAACAAATCTGAAATAGGTTGGACCGGAACCAAGCCCATACATAGTGGAGCAACTACAACACACTCTAGAACTAACAATTGAAGCACCAGAAGCGGAGAAGGTATGTAACAACTATGAAAATCAAGCCATTATTTGCCGTTTTAATGGTTTTTGGCCCAAACCCTTAGACTTGTTTCATTGGATTCTAACGAAATGGTCTCTGGACTGTGAGATCCATCTCTGTTCCAAAGGGTTTTTTATAGTCAAATTTCAATCCCCAGAAGTCAGAGATCACATGATTCAGGAAGGACCTTGGTTCTGGGGATCTTTGGGTCTTTTCATCACCCCACGGTTCCTAGAATTTGATGCAAACAACTTTGTTGTGTCTAAGATGCCAGTATGGGTTCGCCTTCACAATCTCCCTATCCATTTTTGGGATGAAGAGGTACTGGCAAGCATAGGCAATGCCATAGGCATATATATCAAGATGGATACACAAAGAATAGAAGAAAGAATTTTTACTTTTGCACGCTTATGTGTGGAAGTGGATCTCAGTAAAGGATTACGAGGAAGTATAAAACTGAAATACAAAGATTGCAACTAGATGCAGTCCTTAGACTACGAAAATACAGCTTTCAGATGCAGAATATGTTGACAAACCCGACATCTTCAAAATGCTTGTCCAGAATGCAAAAAGAAAAATCAAAGAAAAAAGAGAATGGGGAGTCAACAAAAAGGATGGAAATTCAACCACCTAGATTCAGAAGAGGAGGAAGAGGATGAAGAGGAAGAACCTCGTCAAAATGAAAGCACCCCAGTAGAAACACAATAGGCTTCTATACAAGAAATGATGGAATCAAAATCTGGAAAAAATTTAAATAAATTGGAAACTAGTGGAACCAAAAGGCAGCATTCATAAGACACCTCAGATTCAGACAAATAAAATCCTCGACACGGCGAAGAAAATCCACTTCAAATTGTTCCCATAACCCAAGGAGAATGGCGAAACGTGTAGAAGAAAAAGGGAAGGAAGACTTGACCTCAAAGATTGACTCCTCTGTTTTCTTGTTGTGGTGGCTTCCTCTTGGAAATTTGCTTTTTTCCCTTTCTTTTCAAAACGCTGCTCTTATATCTGACAGGCACTCGGTTAAAATCCTCATATGAGGAGGCCATGTTTTTGCTCAATGATCTTCTCTACTTGTTGTTAGCTAGACTAAATATTCATCCAGTGAACTCTATGACTTGCAAATTATAGAGAAAATTGAATGCTTCGGCATATACTATGTAACTTTTTGTCGTGGTAATAAAAAGTTCCTTTTTTTCTTTGGGAAAAAAAAAGAAGAAAAAAAAAAACAATGGTCACTAATTTGTATAAACAATTAATTTAATTAAAAGAATCAAATTGTATATTTATTATATCTAAACATTTATGAAAAATGGGAGAGTATTGGGGAAAGTATCGCTAAATATGAAATTTAAAACTATAGAATTAAATGTCTCACAATAAAATACATTTTTATTTTTTTTACAAGTCACTCCCCTACACAACAAATTTCAATGTATTTAAATTATTTTAAAATACACAAATTGTACACACATTTAATCAACTTAATTAAAAACACATATAATATGGCATACAAAAATCACAATATAATGAATTTAAAGTTTAAACATTTCAATAAAAATTCACACATTTTGTTTCTTATAAAAAAAATATAGTTAAATATACAATATAAACATATAATATCATACAAAAAAAATACAATTTTTTAAATGTTCATGTCTCTCAAACATCAAATTTCCAAGTACTTAAGTTAATTTAAACTTTGGTAAAACACAAAGTGTTAATTTCTTATATCTAAACATTTCATGAAAAAATAGGAAACTATTGAGGTAAGCATAACTCAATATGCAATTTAAAATTATATAATTAAATCACATACAATCAAATGCATTTTATTTTTTTACAAGTCACTCCCCAAAGCATTGACTTTCAATGTATTTGTATTATTTTAAAATAGAGAGATCCTAAACAATGTATTCAAATTCATTCAAAATACATATAACATAGCATACAAAAATCACATTACAATAAATTAAAAATTTAAGGAAAAATTCACACATTTTTTTTTTAAACAAATAAAGTTTAATATACATTATAAAATCATAATATCATACAAATAAAATACCAATTTAATTTATTTTCATAAATGACAAACAACACTATGTTGAAGATTTTGTAGTCCAAGAGTGGTACTTTGATAAAAAAGTAACACTTCACCAATAATTTTTTGCTTTAAATATTTTCCTTATATTAAAAGTTTCGAGGAAAGAAAACAAAATGAGCATAGCAAAGAAATTAATTATTAAATCTTATTTTTTCATTATAATTAATGATTATAACATATTTTCTATTTTAAAATATATTTTTATGTCATTTTTCCTATTAACGAGGTTAATAATCAAATTGAAATTAATTGTAAAGATTAAAAGTACTTGATTATAAGTCTTGTTCAAAAAGATTATAGGGAGTCTCTCATAACAAAAACCTTTCAATGGGCCCTATTTTGTCACTCTTGTTATTGTTTTAAAATTAAAACAAATCATAAGAATGACTAATTGATTTAAATTAAAGACTCTTTTGACATAGAGTTTATCCAAAATGGATTTTGGATAGACTCCTAAGTCTAAGTGTTCCTCACAGAGGAAAATGAAAGTCCAAGGAAGTTCCTGAAAATAATCCCATTGCAGATATCTTTTCCTATTGAATCTACTGCAGCTTGAAGGGGCAAAAATGGGATTAGGATGCATAAGTTATCACAGAAAGAAGATGCCCTTGGTTCTTTGGAAAAAGATGCAAAATCCCCTAAAATGGCCAAAAACCCCTTATAAAGGGAAATCGCATCGGAGGAGGTCCAAAAGGAGGGCTTAAGCGGAAAGGGGAGAAACCCATGATTGCTGATTCCTGACATATCATGTAACACCTTGCGGTTGGAGAGCCAACCGGGTGAGCCCTCCCACCATGCGATGTAGCGAGGTCATATGAAAGCGTGGAGTGACAAGGACGAGGCATTATGTTATACGCGGGCGAGTTGTGGAGCTCGCACCATAAGCCGAACTTGGACGAAAGGAAAACAAAGAGCGATGTTGGTAGGCAGTCCTGCGCCATGGGCGGGCCGACCCACACAAAAAGCGAAGATTGTTTGATGAACGCGCAGTTGGAAGGATGGATGGAGGGTCGGTTGAGGACGCGACCTCCACACAAGATATCGTATATATGAGCGGTGAAACATGGAATTTGGAGCATTGCACTTGGCATCGAACACTCAAACAAGAAGTGTGAGGAAGGGTGATAAAGCCGCATCGAAGGCACAACTCTATGCGCCCGTTCGCCAGGCAAGTCTACACGGTTCTTGCATGAAAGGGAGTTCAATTGAAGGCGCGGGTGGTGGGCGTGTGAGGGCGTCCGCCCGCTGAAGTTCTTGAATGAGTTTGGGTTGTATCTCGGGTGAGGGTCGTGCACGGGCCGTCCGCCCTCCTTGACAAAGGAACTCGTGTGTTTTATATCGGTTGGAGGGTAATACCACCGCGCGGTCGTGCACGGG
The DNA here is from genome assembly GCA_000404065.3 of Pinus taeda. NCBI lineage: Eukaryota > Viridiplantae > Streptophyta > Pinopsida > Pinales > Pinaceae > Pinus > Pinus taeda. The sequence goes on along the minus strand of APFE030475474.1, from coordinate 49,510 downwards.
TGGGCGCCCGACTTTGTTGTAACATCGGTCAAGCCTAGCTCTCGGTCATTGTAAAGTCTCTCATACTTATATAATAAAATATTGTTGTTACATATGAATGTGTTTTCGTGCTATTCTATGGATTTTTATTCTTAATTTTATAAGTTAATGGATTCCGCACATTAATGTTATGTTATTCATGAATGAAGATGAATGTTAAGGCATAGTTTATAAAGTAAGATAACAATGGAACATGTTAATTACTTAGGCAGTGTCGCACCTAGCCAATTAAACGAAAAAAGAATAGGGGGCGTGACATATCGGGTTGGAGGAACACATGTGAAGTAACAAAGGTAAGGGCCGGGCCGATGCGATATTCCAATCACCGAAATCGGGAGATTGGCATCAGTGATGGCATCAGATAAGGGGTGGACGCCTGGGGCTATGGGACGAGTGATTGCGATATATCGCGTCGAAACGTCACATCGCGGCGATAAAAGGAGTGATAATACATGCAAATGCGATCGACGGACCCGATGGGTTTTATAAACCCGACTTCATAATGTTTGAGTTGTGCCGTAAAGGGCTTTCCTCTGTATTAGCGCATTTCAGTGTAAAAACCAAAATACAAACAAAATTGCTCGAAGTGATAAAGCGAACCCGAAACGGAATTGTAAACACGGTGCCATGTTATTTGAGTTCCGTAAAGGCGGGATTTCTGGCGGCCTAAGGTGGAAAGCAGCATTGGGCTGGCTCTGCCCAAGCCCACCCACTGGTCGACACATGGCTAGCGGAGGAGAGAGGAATACCACCATTTTGGGCGAGTAGCCTCCCTATTTCCAAGCCGCCCGAAATTTGGATATCGACCGTTGATCGAAGATCCCGTAGATTGACGGTGGGGATTGCGATAATGGATAAAGGCGGACTTGATGCGATTTTAGGGTGATTTCAATATAATTTGAAGTCAGATAAAAATTGATTTTGTCGGGTTTTTGAATGTTTTCTCGTGTATTTGGGATTTTACCCAATACGTTAATACAATGTGATATAATGCCTAATGGCGGACCCGATAGGGATTTTAGGGGCGATTGAATGGGATTTCAAGTCCAAAAATCACGCCCAATAGTGTATTTTGCAGACACTCTCTGTGTAATGGGATTTTCTCAATTTTTGGGATTTTGCCTATGAGAAGGCCCCGGAACCTCTCTAACCGCTCCTAATCATCATGCACCGTTGTAGCAAGAGTTTTTACAAGAAATGATGAATTTTGAAGCCACAACGCCGCAGGGCTAGATGGCGAGTCTAACTGATAGGAAGCAGAGAAGCCGCAGAGCCATAGAGAGATAGTGAAATGCAGAGAAACGATTGGGGTAGCCGAAAAGCCGGAAAAGTACCTCAAAGGAGGCAGATAGCTCAATTGAGAGCAGGCAAAAGCAAAAGAGAGCAGAGAGAGCGAAAAAGGGAATGCGCAAAGTAGCTGAGGGAGTCTTTGCAGTCACTTGGAGGTCAAGTGCAAAGCGAGAGAGGTGAAAGTTGCAGAAAGCCAAAGCTAGAGCCAGAAAGCCGAGAGCTTCAGAGCCAAGGGATAAGATTGTGTTTTGAACCCATTGCGTTCTGTGTAAACCAGTGCAGTTAAGCATGGAGCTTCTAAAAGAACATAGACCATAATCCGAGGGAGCTTAGCTGAGTTGACTAGAGCTCAAAGAGATGTAGCCAAAGAGTTTTGGGTGAACTATTTTTATATGTGTGTTTTGTGTTTTATTGCTGCATTGTATCTAATGTTTTATTTGCTATTATATGTTTTATACCGGCTCAAGCAAATAAATTTGAAATACACAAACAGTTTAAAAACAAACACAAGCATACACCATATTTTCAAGCACATATTTAATTCCGCATTGGCTAATCGTATAAACTTGGGAATATTTAAGCTTTGGAAGTGGGAGAGGTGATTGTAAGTTAGACAAGAAGCCTAAGTGCCCCATTTTCAGATCAGGTGGTATCAGAGCCTGAGATTGATTAACCCCACCTTCATAGAAGGTTATGTCAGAATGCTTGATTGACAGAGCAGAGATTGCTTGTCTGAAAGGTGTTTGGGCAGTCAAGGATTGATTGTCTCATTAATTGTATGCTTGTAGCAAATTGACTATTTTATGAGTTTGCAGAGGTGAAGGGAAAGATATTGATAGCTCAGTCGAGGAAGGACAAGAAGGAAGAAGGGATGAAGGCATTCTTCTATTTGAAAGGACCTCAAGGAAATCCCTCAAGCACAAGAGGTTTGTTGCAAAAGGTTGCTTAGAGAAGCTCTTTAGCAATCTTGTTTGAAGTTCTTTTCTTCATTGGTATAATGACAACTTCTACAAGTGAGTCCTCAAACTCCTCTTGCATCACAAGACTCTTTGATGAAGAAATGAAGCAAGACTTGTTCATTATGATGGACAAGGTGAGAGAAATGTGTGAGGAGGGAAGGAAGAGCAGCATACTTAGAGAGAAGTTGAATTCCATGAAGGAAGAGATGCAGTTGCTTTTTTACAAATTGAAGGAAATGGAGAGGCAACTTCATATTGCAAACATGAACCTGAAAAGGATGCATGAGTTGGAGTCACACTGATTTGTTGCCAAAGAAGCCTTGGTCAAGTATCAACTTGAAGAATAGGTAAATCGTTCCAGTTTGTCTTCAAATTCTTCTAAGAATACTTATATTGGTTCTTTTGAAAAACATACCAAAGGCATCAGTTCCAAGCTAATGTCCAAGATGGATTATGAAGGAAAAAGATTCGGTAGACATGCACAAGGTATTTTCGAGCCAATAATAATTGAGAAAAAGCCTAAGTATTTAGGTCTTGGCTATGGACAAGCTTACAGAGAAAGTTCCAAAGTTGCCATGAAGACCACTGAAACAGCCCCAAGAAGGAGGTGCATTGCAGGTCTTCCACCTCAAGAATGTGAAGATTGTATTCACGAGGAATGCAATAGCTTGAAACATCATTTGGAGGATGCAGGTGTTTAGAAGCACAAACTTGAATGGGAGAGTTGTGGAGACTCTAACAGCCTTGAAGAGATTGATAGTGTTCCAAAGGGAGCCACCTCTTCATTTGATTCACCTCCTCATGAAAGAAATAAAGGTTAAAGGGGCACCTATAAATTTGGTTCTAATCATCTTCCTTTTGATTTTGCAAAGCATGATAAATTTCCACATAAGCATGGGAAAATAATTGCATGTTCCTTTTGTGGTTTGGATAACCATAATGTTTCTAGATGTTGGAAGAGAATGGCCACATACAGGAAACTTTTGAAGGAAAAGAAGCAAGAACCCAAGGGTCCATTGGATAAGGCAAATCATGCTGTCAAGAGGATGCACATGTGTTTCACTTACTGCCATAAGCAAGGGCATCTTGCTGAAAAGTATTGGACTCTGAATCCAGCAATTCTTCCACAAAATTTGAAGAAGGTGGAAAGAGAAAATGACAGAAATGGAAAGGAAGTTTCCATGAATGATGCGTCTCATGATGATTCACTTGTTGATGTTGATGTGCAGACAAAGGTAGTACGTTTGAAAGGGATTGGTTAGAAATGGTTTGAATTCTTATCCAATTAAGATTGCATGTCTATTGATGCATCTGTTTACATTTCTTTGATAATTGAATGCAAATTGCTGCAACATTATATTTCATTTTAGCTTTGAAAGTATAGTGTACTTAAGTGAAGCTTGAAGGATGAAATGCATGCACGAACATGATGCGCATGGACACACGGATGTGGATGTTTTCCTTGTTTTGAACATGTATGTGTAATTAACTTGTAGGGTTGATTGCTTTGACATGCATGTGATGTAATGTTGACTTGGGAGAAGTTAACTCATATCCAAGATGGAGATAATAGTGAAGTGTTTCATCTTTTGAAAAAAAGTCCTAATGGTCTTTTTCTACATGCTTGACTTTAAGGGTCATTTGTTTTAAAGGAATCTTTTGTGAGCTTGTTATATAGTCCATCATTTGTATGTAGATGTAAGAGATGGGGGTTTTCACAAGATGTGAATTGTGTTTCCTTTGAGAAAGAGGAGTTTAGGCCATCTAGTTGTTCTTTATGACTCTGTTGTTGTTAACAGTTGTTGTTGACAGCTTGTCAAACAGATACAAATGAAAGTTTTGTGGAGGATATCTACTTCACATTTGTTTGAGCCACCTTGCATCAATGATCAAGGCAGGGAAGTTCAAACGACCTTCTGTGACCATTTTAGCATTAGTTCTGTAGGAAGGCAAGGACGAAGACACTTTTTCCAAGGAGGACTAGCATATTTAGGAAGGAAAGTGGTCAAAGGCTTTGGTTCAGAGGCACTATGCAAGGAAAGTGTATGGACGCTGAAAGAAGAGGGTGTTGTTACTCTCATTTACTGTTCAGATCAGTATATCAGTCTTTTGGAAACCAAAAGTTATTTTAGTGGGAAGGCGTGATCCAAAATGGATTTTGGATAGACTCCTAAGTCTAAGTGTTCCTCATAGATTTTGGATGGATTTTGCAACTTGAATGGGCAAAAATGGACTTAAGATGCATAACTTATCGCAGAAAGAAGATTCCCTTGGTTCTTTCGAAGAAGAGGAAAATCCCCTAAAATGGGCAAAAAACCCTTATAAAGGGAAATCACATTGGAGGAGGTCAAAAAGGCGGACTTAAGCAGAAATGGGAGAAACCCACGATTGTCAATCCCTGACATTTCGAGTCGGAGGCGGACATGAGAAATAACAAAGGTAAGCACTGGGCTGATGCGATATTCCAATGGCCGAAATTGGCAGATCGGGATCGGTGATGGCATAAGACAAGGGAAGGACCCCTGGGGCTATGCGACCAGCGATTGCGATATATCGCATTGCAACGTCACATAGCGGAGATAAAGGGAGCGATAATACATGCACATGCCATTACCGGAACTGGCGGGTTTTATAAACCCGGCTTCATAATGTTTGAGTTTCGTCGTAAAGGGATTTCATGTGTATTAGCGTGTTTCAGTGTAAAAACCGAAATACAAAGGAAATTGCCCGAAGTGATAAAGTGGACCCAAAAAGGGAATTGTAAATGTGGCGCCATGTTATTTGAGTTTCGCAAAGGCGGGATTTTGAGTAGGCCTCATGCAGAAAGTAGAATTGGGCTGGCTCCGCCCGAGCCCACACACTCGTCGACATGTGGCTGGCGGAGGAGAGAGGAAAACCACCTTTTTGGGAGGGTAACCTCCCTACTCCTAAGCCGTCGGAAATTGGATATCGACCGTTGATCGGAGAACCCGTAGATCGACATTGGGGATTGCGATAGCGGCCAAAGGCAAACTTGATAAGATTTTAGGGTGATTTAAATATAATTTCAAGTCCGTTAAAAAAGGATTTTGTCGGGTTTTCGAATGTTTTCCCGTGTATTTGGTTTTTTACCCAATATGTTAATACGATAGGATATAATGCCTAGTGGTGGACCCGGTATGGATTTTAGGGGCGATTGAATGGGATTTCAATTTCGAAAATCATGCTCGATAGTGTATTTTGCAGGCACTCTATGTGTAACGAGATTTTCTCAATTTATGGGTTTTTACCTATCAGAAGGCCCCGGAACCTCTGTAACTGCTCCTGATCATCATGCCATGCTGTAGTATGTGTTTTTACAGGAAATGATGCACTTTGAAGCCATGAAGGCACAAATACAAATGGACAGTCTAACTGATACAGAGCAGAGAAGCGGCAAAGCCACAGAGGGATAATGAAACGCAGAGAGATGGTTGGGGTAGCTGAAAAGCCAGAAAAGTATGTCAAAGGAGGCAGAGAGCTCAATTGAGAGTAGGCAAAGGTAAAAGAGAGCATAGAGAGTGAAAAGCGAATGCGCAAAGCAGCTCAGGGAGTCTTTGAGGTCACTTGGAAGTCAAGTGAAAAGCTAGAGAGCTAAAAGTTGCAGAAAGCCAAAGCTAGAGCGAGAAAGACGAGGGATTCAGAGCGAGGGGGATAAGATGGTGTTATGAACCCATTTTATTCTGTGTAAACTAGTGGAGTTAACCATGGAGCTTGTAAAATAACATATGCCATAATCCCTGAGAGCCTAGTTGAGTTGACTAGAGCTCAAGAAGATGTAGCCCAAGAGTTTTGTGTGAACTCCATATTAAATTGCTATTCTATGTGTGTTGTATTATTTCATTGTATCTATTGCTTTATTTCTTGTTCTATGTGAGTTTTATATCATCTCAAGCAAATAAATTTAAAATACACAAAAAGTTTAGAAACAAACACAAGCATACACCTTATTTTCAAGCACATATTTATTTCCGCGTTAGTTAATCATATAAACTTGGGGATATTTAAGCTCCCGAAGTGGGAGAGGTGCTTGTAAGTTAGACAAGAAGCCTAAGTGCCCCATTTTCAGATCAAGAGCATAGGAGAAGTAAAGAAACTATACAACCTAAAGTGATTTGTGGTGGGTTGGCTTAGGTAAAGAATGATAGTGGTTGATTTTAGACAAAAATATTCCACTTTATATACAAGTATGAAACCATTAACCATGAAGTCGACCATCAACAACCATTACTTTACCAACATTGTGTTTAATAAGATCAATAGTTAATGGTCTTATGATCTATAGAAATCACGACATTATGTGCCTTTGGAGTTATTAGGGCTAATGCTTGCATACTTGCTTATAAGGGAAGAGGAGTTGAAGTTCAACTCTTCTAGCAAAAAATATCTACACATATATTTAAGGAGGTTTACAACATATAATTTTTAACTCAATGAAGTTTTCTTAGTCATTCTACAAATTGAATGAGAATTGTGATAACAAAATCATGCAAAATTGAATTAGTATGGTAATTTTAATCTCATTATTTACATGATTCTAATCCTACATATATAATCAATTAATTCGATTAAAATCATGCAAAATTGAATAAGTATGGTCATTTTAATCTCACTATTTACATCATTCTAATCGTACATATATAATCAATTAATTCGGTTAAAATATGTGGAAAATTGATTTTTCTTTTCCATGGAAAAGGTTTCAGTTCTCTTTCAGTGAATCGCTTTGGCATAAGATATATGGATTGAGATTTTTAATTAATTTTTAAAAGTTCACATAATTAACTTATGTTGTGAGGACCTACAAGCAAATTTTCTATGCGGATTTACGTGCTTCCAAGCTTCTCCACCTAATGATTTAGGCATTTGAACCCAAGAATTGTTTTCTTCAATTACGTTTTCAAACTCCAAACAATCTAACTTATATATATATATACACACACACAATTGACAAGCGAGAGAAGTAATCATCTAATCATGAAGAAGAGAGAAGAATATTTTTTTTTGTAATGTCTAATATAATCATGTGCGTGTAAAATGAATAAATGCTAAGCTAATATACACAGTACATATGCTATCTCTTGTCATTCATGTATCACATATGAGCATGTAATTTTCTTTTAATGAAAGAACAATTCCATTTGAAAACCGAGAATTATAGAGTAAAAAGAGTCTTATTTGTTAAGGGATCATATTTTCGAAGTTTTGCATAGGGTTTTGCTTGCAAAGGATGTGGACACCATCTGTCATATTGAAACTTGGTGCTTTCATCATAGAAATATATTCCATCAAGAACTATTTGAGCATTTCAATCTTCTGAACGTTGTAGTTTTTAAACTTGTACATAAATTACATGCATACAAATTCTAAAACATAGAAAATAAACAATGCAAGAGCATAACACATAAAACACATATACAGAGAGATTTTCCCCTCGATCCCAAAACTGAGACTACCACCTTGATTTTTCATTATGTTCCTTTCAATGTTACAATACATATCGCGTCCAAACCCATGTGCGAAAGACATGCAGAAAACCATAGGTAGGTCTGCCCCATAGAGTGGGGTCACCTACACTCCTCAAACCCCTTATGATCACCTCCCCCGCCCCCCGCGCTATGCAATCGGTGCAAGGAAGTGGGGCTTTGACCCCCTTCTAATCCTTGGTTAACTATGTGGGTTAGTCATGGAAAGAATATAACACAACCGAAAAAACGTCACCTTGGTCTCTTGACTATATGAAAGCAAAATTGGCTAGAGAATATTTGTTATATTGGGGATTTATGAAATCAAGAGAAAAATCAATGACAATTAACAAAACCTTAACCAAACTCAAAATTAATCGCTCAAATAAATCTCTTTACCAAGACACTTATCAAACCCTTTTATTTGCATTTTTGAACATCTATCTTTTTCTTAGTAAGAACCCTTTATACATATATGCAGTGTCCTTGTTCTAAAGATTTAGAAGAGACAATGTGATGTTGTGTTTATAGTGAGTTTATTTGCAAATCTCATTTCTTCATTTTTATTATTTTTTCATGGCTATAAAAATTTTAGTGCTTTCAAGCATTTAAGGGTGGATTCCTATCCGGATTTGCGTGGTTCTGTTTTGGGAAATCTAGAAACAACCCCTTGGAAACATATCAAATTTCAAATATGAAGTTTCTGATATTTTCAAATGACACAAAAACATTTTTCCAAAGTTTAAGACAAGAATCGTATATGTTTCCGTATCGGAAACAGGGATATATAATCTATTTTAAATTTTGAAAATCAATCATAAGTCAAAGCAACGTAGCTCTATATTTATTGATATATATTTTATATAATATACAATCACACGAACAAAAAGAAAATAACTATTTTTTAATCTTATCACCTTTACTAAAAATAAAATAAAAATTCATCATTATCATATATTAAAGAAATGAATTTAATTAGGGAAGGGAACATATTGGGTATAATAATATTCATATATCTTTAGAAATGGAAAGAGCTCTTGAATCCCTCGGACATGTAGGGTTCCACCCAAAACCTTAGTTGCATGGACTTTATGGAGATAGTTCAATGGGGAAGAACCAAAATAATAATATTAATATCAAACAAAAAAATAAGAAGAAAGAAAGAAAGAAAAGAAAAGAAACAAGGGGCATGTAGGGTTCCACCCAAAACCTTAGGCTCTTAATCTTTGCTCTAGTTGCATGGACTTTATGTAGATAGTTCAATGGGGAAGAACCAAAACAAGAATAATAATATCGAAAAAAAAACAAGAAGAAAGAAAGATAGAAAGAAAAGAAAAGAAACAATGGTCACTAATATGTATAAACAAATAATTTTAATTAAAATAATCAAATTGTATATTTATTATATCTAAACATTTTATGAAAAATGGGAGAGTATTGGGGAAAGCATAGCTTAATATGAAATTTAAAACTATAGAATTAAATGTCTCACAATAAAATGCATTTTTATTTTTTTTACAAGTCATTCCCCTACACATCAAATTTCAATGTATTTAAATTATTTTAAAATACACAAATTGCACACACATTTAATCAACTTAATTCAAAACACATATAATATGGCATACAAAAACCACAATATATTGAATTTAAAGTTTAAACATTTCAATAAAAATTCACACATTTTGTTTATTATAAAAAAATATAGTTAAATATACAATATAAACATATAATATCATAAAAAAAAATACAATTTTTTTAAATGTTCATGTCTCTCAAACATCAAATTTCTAAGTACTTAAGTTAATTTAAACTTTGGTAAAACACAAAGTGTTAATTTCTTATATCTAAACATTTCATGAAAAAATAGGAAACTATTGGGGTAAGCATAACTTAATATGCAATTTAAAATTATAGAATTAAATCGCATACAATCAATTGCATTTTATTTTTTTACAAGTCACTCCCCAAAGCATCTACTTTCAATGTATTTGTATTATTTTAAAATACACACATCCTACACAATGTATTCAAATTAATTCAAAATACATATAACATATCATACAAAAATCACATTATAATAAATTAAAAATTTCACTAAAAATTCACACAATTTTTTTTTAAACAAATATAGTTTAATATACATTATAAAATCATAATATATAACAAAATAGAATTAATTTCAACAATCAAAATATTTTTATTTTTTTACAAGTCACTCCCCCAAAACATCAAATTTCCAATTGTATTCAAATTATTTAAATACACAAATTTACACATCTTATTAAAATGTAATTTCAAAATAATAAAAATTAATCCCATTACAAAATTGCAACAATACAATTAATTAAAAATTTAAACATTTAAAAAAAAATCACACATTTTTTTCATAAACAATATAGTTTAATATACAATATAAAATTATAATACCATACAAACACGAATACACATTTTCTTTTTAAATGTCCATCTCTCTCAACCATGAAATTTTAAAGTACTTACATTATCTTAAACTATTGTAAAACACACACTCTTTAAGTTATTATATCTAAACATTTCATGATAAATACTAGAGAAAGGATAGGTGGATATGCAATTCAAAACTATAAAATTAATTTTTTAACAAGTATCACCCAAAACATGAATTTCAATGTATTTTAATTACTTTAAAATACAAAGATTTCACACATGTATTCAAGTTAATTCAAAATATATATAATATCCCATACAAAAATCACAACAAATTAAATAAAAATAAACATTTGAGAAAAAATAAAGACACACTTTTATTTTTATAAACAATAATAGTTTAAGCATACAAATAAAATTATAATATCATAGATAAATCATAGATACACATTTGTTTTTTTTAAATGTCCATGTCTCTCACCATCAAATTTCCAATTACTTGCATTGTGTTAAACTATTGTAAAAAATACAAAGTTGATTTATTATATCTAAACATTTCATGAAAAATCTAAGCACTTGAAAATCATAGAAGTAGATGCCATACACTCAAATACATTTTATTTTTTTTAGTAGCTCCCCCAAGCATCAAATTTCAATGTATATAAATCATTTTAAAATACACAAACTTTACAAACATTTCATCAAAAAAATCACACAATTTTATTGGAAACAAACATAGTTTTAATATACAATATAAAATTATAACACCATAAAAACAAAATACACTATTGTTTTAAATGATCACCTCTCTAAAACATCAAATTTTCAACTACTTGCATTGTTTTAAAATACAAACAACACAACATTTACTTGACAAAAAAAATAACATGGTATAACATAGGACACTAAATACAACAAAATATATAAAATTCAAAGTTTTGTTTTATATCAATTTTAGGATTTGAAATTAACATTTTGTTTTTTAGTCTCTCAACTATATTTAAATGTTCATCTCAGCTAATAAAGAGAATTTTAAATGCTACTGGTCTATAAAAAAACATCTGTCTACAAGCATCAAATTTTAATTTGGTCTCTATAAATATGTGTCTACAAGCATCAAATCCTAGAATGTGATTGTGCAAATTAAATAAGGGCCAAAACTTTGGAAAGAAATTATGAAATTGTAAAAAGTGTTTATATAAATGTTCAAATTTGAATGTTCATTATTATTAACTATATAGAATTTTAATGTGAAGTTGCAGAGACTAGCCCAAAATAAAAATTAAAAAATAATTTTAAATTCCATTTTCCCCTTGTCATTAACATATATCCAAACTTGAAATTTTATGATATGAAACATGAAATGAACTATTCATTTTTAAGATATAAAAGTGGATTTTAAAATGCAAGTTCTCAAATTAATTTAAAATAAATTATATTATAGTTTATAAATTAGTTTAGTTAAACTTGAAAATTTGATATTTAAATATCTGAGGGAAACCCAAAAATTTATAAAATAAAACGTCATCAAGTACAAAATAAATTTAGAAATTCAAGATTAAAACTTGAAACATATAAAAAATAAACACAAAACATCATTATAATTAAAAAATAAAATTTCCCTCCAATATAAAAAAGGGAATCTCTTCATATCAAATTAATTTACAATGCAATGCAAATGGATGTAAATTAATTTGAAATACAAGTTTCCAATCTAAAACAACTCTTTATAATATATTAAAATATAAATTTGATAACCATATAATCATTATATTTGAAAATTTCATAAAAAAATCACATGTTTTTGAAAAAAACATAGTTTAACATACAATTAATGAAACGAGTTTTTTAGATTAAGTGTGTAGAGCATCAAAAATATTTAAATTAGTTTATAAATATCATATGAATGCGATCAAAGCATGTGTTTATCAAACAAGAAGTTTTGAATAGTTAAATCAACTTAAATAGAGTGTTATGTGTATCACCTTATACAAGGAAAACACAACAACAACAACATAAACATTAGAGGTTGAAATTAACAATATGCAACACAAAACACTACAGCACAACATAACACAACACATCACACCACACATAAATAGATTTAAGTTCATGTTTATAATGTTCTTCTTTATTAAATATATCAAATTTTAACATGAGCTTGTAGAAAGTTCACGACTTTAATTTTATGAATGTCATTGGAGTATGTAAATGTGTGTATAAGCATCAAATTTTAAGTAGTGGAATTGAAAATGAAATAGAGTACAAGTGTTCAAGACGACAAACATTGAAATTTGTAAAAGTGATTTTCATAAACTTTGATTAAAAATGCAATTGTAGATTTATCAAACATTGTAATTTTACAATTGTTATTAGTGTGCTAAGATTTCAATTTTGAGATGGGAAATTTAAAATAAAGAGAGTCTCTACACATCCAAGTTTTAAAATGCAAAAATTAAAGTTTGAAATGTGAGGTTAAAAATTAAATATATAGAATGTTTTTACATAAAGAGTGTAGTGAAAATTTCAAGGTAATATTGTGTTGACAATTTTATTATAAAATTATTATGAAAAACAAAAACACTTGATTCAAAAAATAATAATTATTATTAATATTTCAAGTTGATAAATAATTTTAAAAATTGTTATTATTAATCTTTCAAGTTCACTGTAAATAATTTCAAAAATTGTTAGCATAAAGTGATGGTAGAAATAAATTTAAAATTAGAATATTAAAAACTGAAGGCATAAAAATATAATAGAAAAAAATTAAACACTGAACCACAAACCACCAAAAACACAATAAAGAAAGACACTCCTACATGATAGCTTTGGCAATGGCTATCCATGAAGGTTGCCATAAGGGGAAAGCCCCTCTCAAAAGGAAAATGCTTTATTATTAGCTCTTTACATCAAGAATAATATAATTGTCTTAACCAATTACACATCATCTACTTGCTACTCCTCTATGACTTGGACCTTGCATCAACCTAGGCTCTACATGCACCTTGTCTTGTCTGGCACAATATCTTACTCTTGTAAAGAACATTTTCCATATATCTGTTACATATCACAAAAGAATTAAACATTTAGTAGCAATTTAACTGTCCATTAATAACAATAATAGAAAAACAATTACTTAAACATTCTTTCAAATCTAACTGTCACGCTATTGATCTATATCATGAATTGAACTACAACCCTGTGCAGAACTTCTTTGTTACCTTCCAACTACCCAGAAAGGCTTTACTCTTTTGTTAAACCATATTTCATCTCTCCTCTCCTCCTCAGTCCACCTGTTTCATATCAAAACAAGGTTATAAATGTTTAATAGCAATTTTATCCTTATACAATAGACACAAAGTACAATTAATTAAATATTCTTTCAAATCCAATTCAAAATAGATAAATGCCATACACAATAGAAACCTACCCTTTATAAATTTCCCCAGACATTTCACATGAAATAAAAAATAATACACTCTAATATAGATAGGTGTACATGAGATTATCCACAGCAGTGAAAGTAAAAACAAGCTAATTGAAAGTCTTAAACAACTAAATATCCTCTCTTTTCTCACACAATATCAGCAACCCAAGGCAAGCACCCTAATAGGACCCCTCTTTTCTGGTCCAAGTCTACACCTCATTCTTCAAAAAAGTTGGCAACATAGCAAAAATATTTGTTGGCATATGTTTTGCAATTAGCATCTGCTCTATTCCCTATCCAAAGCATTTTGATCTACGGCCTGTTAGAGAATAATGTTGCTATAATTTCAATTTAGAGAATTTTGTCAATGTTGTTATGATTTCAATTTAATTCAGTTGATATAGACATCCTTAGAAGTCTCTACTATTTCAATTAGATTGGTTGGGATGTAATCTTTCAAGCTGCTATAGAAGCTTGAAATAGAAGACACACTTATATAGGCTATCCCCAAAAATATAACAGAAAACACACTTATATGGGCTGCAGCAACAAAAATGTTCATAGTAGACTTATTAAGGGAGAATAAAGAAGGAAAAAACCTGGGTGACACCATTTCTAAGGGATTGATTTCAAGGGAGGATAAAGAATGAGAAACCTGCGTGACACAATCACTAAGGGACTGATTTCAGACAAGGAGGCAGTAATTTGCTTCAGTGTTAGACAAAATAAAAGTGCCTCTCCTAAAATACTCATTAGCACAAATCAGGAGACCTAGACCTAGACCTATCCCAGCACTGAGCAGAGGCAAGAACAAAGCAAAAACTGGAACAGGGCCGCCGTTCAACACTAAGATGCCATGCCAAATTAAGTAACGACCCTTTTAGGTGGATACCCTGTAACTTTTACTACCCACATCAGCTGCAATTTTTTAGGGCCCCGTCATGAATGAGTTTCGAAAACCATAGCCATTATGGCAAAACTCACTGAATACTGGTTCACAGTCGCATTCCCTGCCGTAGGCTTCTATACTTACCTACCTACCTGTGCTGGGCGCATTGCCTTGGAGTAAGCAAGGGCGCTGACCCTCACGCAGGTATATGTTTCCATAGCTTAGCTATGCCAACTGGGGTTGTGTGAGACCATATCTTTGAAATGGAAGCCTAACAGTGTGGGAGAACGAACGAATCCGGATAAACCCCAAATTTTTTGGATTTAAACTTTAACCGGTTTCTTTAAAAGCTAAAACAAAAATACGAATAATCAAAATTATAACTCTGCGCTATTCAAAACAAACATTATAAAAGAAAATATACCTGTAACTGTCCAAGAACATTGAATGAAAAGAAGCTTTGAACATTATCCCCACCTCTTAAATACAGTCTTAGAAATCTTATCCAAAAACATTGAATGAAAAGAAGCTTTGAAGATTAAAAGAAGCTTTGAAGATTATTCCCGATCTTAAATACAGTCTCAGAAATCCAAGGCTTGAGGGATCATGAATTATTTAAATGGTATCTATCTTTACATGGAGTTTAAATGGGGTCTATCTTTACATGGAGTTTGAATACCAGGGAAAAATATAATGTACTTGAATCTTAAATTGTTCATTACAGAAGCCATAATTTAGATTCTCACCTGTAATAGAAAAAACCCATTTCATGCATTTTACAATCATCCTCAGTATTTATGTCTCTGTATGGAAAACACAAAGCCAAAGACAAGGAGTATTAGGAAAACAAATGTGCATAATATAATGTTCCAAGCACACACACAATTAATTGAGACTATCCATTACAAAACCATTCTAAAATACAAATAAAAATTAAAAAAGTACATACCTTGTCCCAGTAGAATGCCATGTTCTCTTCTCTTTTCTTTTGCATCATCCTCCCTCTTAACCCCCACCAACTAGATCAAAACTCCTCTCCCTCCTCAACACAACCAACTAGAGCCAATCTCATTTCCCTCCCCCACAAACACTGAAAGAAAGAAAATCAGAACCAAGCCAAAACAAAAATGCGAAAATAAAATAAAAACCATACACCCAGAAAAAGACAAACACAGAAACAACTATCCAATTAAGCATGGCCATTCTTGAAAACAACAATAAAAAAAACCAGAAAACTGGTGAAAACATTTGACAAATTTCGCTCCAATTTCTTTTGCCAACCTAAAAAAGCCCAGCCATGTCCAACCTCCTGCCAACTCACAAATTAAATTCGAGGTAGTGTTATGGGTCGGCAGTTTGCGAAGCTCCCAAATGTAACAGTACCAAATCTAAAGACATAACCAGGGAATCGAAGGTACACCCACTCTCAAATGCGTAGCTCCTCTGAAATCCCGCGCTCCTCTACTCATTGATTTCCTTATTCTTTTTCCCGTCATAAGGACATGATGCCCAGCCTCGCCTCGCTTCACCTGTACAACCTCCCAAATGCGGGCCGCTTATACCAAGTATATCGAGATGGGACGGGATATTTATGTTTTAGGTATTTCATTTGGGATGATAAAAGATTTTGGAATCCGACAAGCTGGGACCAGGTGAGGCGGTTCATCACCCTTGTAAAATTTGAAATGTGACGGTTGAGGCTGAAATCGAAATTCACAAAATAATTTTTATGTTATAACACAGTTTAAAAATTCAAACTAATAAACCAAATAAACACAACAAAGATAAACTATAAACCTTGCAAAGACCTCTAGAATACTCTATTGAACATAATCACTACACAAAATGACCAGACCACATTAAAAATTCAATGTGTGTTCAAACTAATAAACCAAATAAACACAAGAAAGATAAACTATAAGCCTCGCAAAGACCTCGAGGATACTCTATTGAACATAATCACGACACAAAATGACCACACCACATTGAGAGGTAAGCATCATCCTCTCTAAGGATGTCCCTAGTTACTTTTATATGTTAGTGCCTCTTTCCTCAATCTTTGGTGATTTATAGAGCTTGGTCCAAGACTCTCTCTCTCTCCTAGTTACTTCCCATGTGTTACAACTCTTAAGTTAAGTCTTCATCCATGGACCCAACCCTCATTTATAAATTTTTGACCAACCATTATTTTTGCATGCAAGTTGTTGTTGCACTTCATGTTTTTCTAAAAGCATGCATACAATGGGAAAATCTGTTTGGATCTCCAACACCTTGGTTCAATTTTCAACATCTTCTTCCATATTCTTCTTGAAGCATCTATACTTAGCTAGATAACAATTAGAGTAGTGAATTACAACAAAATTTAGGCTTACACATTCCTTGACTAATCTCAAAGTGTTTCCTTTACAAATGCCAAAAAAAATTCAAAGGGCAAACAACATGTTCACTAACAACATCATTGAAAATGCTAAGAAGTTTCATTCGATCCAACAATCTAACAATGTTTTCAAAGGGAACTTCATATATAATGTTGTGCATTTGTTATCAACAACAAGTCGTTCATTTCATATGGAAGTATAATAGAAGATAGAGAAATCTCTCCACATCTACAACATTTGGATTTCTTTGTACAAACTTACAAGACAAAAAAAAAAAAGGGTAGACATCTAATAACTAAAACTCTTTCTAGAGATAAATTCCCTTCTCTTTCCTCCCATCATCAATCAATCATGCTACAATATTTGTGTCTATGCTTCAAGATGCGTTTCTACAAAATCTATTATAATGTGGTAGAGTTTGATTCAAGGTCATGGAATTTCCTAACCACACTGGAAAGAAAGAATGTGGAATTAAGAGTTGTTCGTCTTACATTGAAAGCTATTGTGAAACATTTATTTTTTTCTTCCTTCCTAAATAATATTTTCTTTAGATAACTCTATTAGCATCCACAACTATATGAATTTTATCATTGATACATATTATCTTTAGTGGAGATACCATCTTAGCACTAACAATCACCACGACTCAATGGGTCTTTTCAAAGGGTTTTGTACAAATGTGTAATCTCTATTTTTCATTGTTGGGTTTCGATACGGGATGAAATAATAAACAATCATACACACTAGATGATTCCTTGCCTCTCTCCCTCTCCTAGAAAACATTTATAAACTATGGCAGAGGAGGCAAATCACTTTGTTTTCTAAATAGAGGTATATGATTTTTTTTATGGGATATAACTGGGGTCTCCCTATTCTGTCCAAGGGTTGTTTAGCTTTCTTAAAAATCATGTCCCTCCAGAGCATTCATCGCCTCACATCAATGTCTTTGTGGAGCTACACAAGAATCCTATCGAGAAGGGTTCCAACCTGAATGGCATCACTTCGTGAACAACAATAAAACTCCATTACCTTCTTCCATGGAATGTTAACTAACTCACTAATGTCGTCTTTGTAGATTTGGGACGAAGTAGCATTGAAGGATTCCAGCGTTCACAGATGTAATACTATTATGCTACTTTTCTTTCTTCTTGGG
Organism: Pinus taeda; assembly: GCA_000404065.3. Taxonomy (NCBI): domain Eukaryota; kingdom Viridiplantae; phylum Streptophyta; class Pinopsida; order Pinales; family Pinaceae; genus Pinus; species Pinus taeda. The sequence goes on along the minus strand of APFE030475474.1, from coordinate 31,480 downwards.
TTGAGGAAAATTAAAGGACATGTGATGAAATATTGTTTTATTTTCTAAAGAAGAAAATTATAGTGAATGAGAATTTATGTTGGTGTAATAAATCCTTTGAAAAATATGTTAAAGAGGCTAATATGAGAGATTGACCCCAATGGTCACGAAAAAAGTTGAAATTACTTATGCATAAAGAGGGAAAATAAGAAAGGAAGAAAACAATCCTCCTTCTATCTTTATCTTGAGCTTCTGAAAAAAAAAAATGACTCGGCAAAGAATAGATACCACTATTATAAGTCATGAGGTTGGAGAGAAATACCATGTGGTGGAACCTATACCACATACTATGGGATATAAATACAGTGTCATGGAAGCCACACTGGTGGGAGAAAAAGACTAGTAAACCCATAAACTGGTTTCCAAGACGCTCCAAAAGGTTGTGGATGTACAGAGTTGAAATTGTCCTTCTTCCTTTGTGCGAGGAGTTTTCTTCCTCTCCCATAAACATCTCCATCTATTCTATGGCTGAGATCACATTGGTTAGAGAATCCAACTCAACATGAATGGATGTACTTTTCCATGACCATTGATACTATAACACACCATTTATTAAAATTTATAAACATAACTGTAACACTCCCTCTCACCCATCATACTATCTAGAGCTCTTGAAGGTGTTATCTATGACATATCGCCACCTCTGAAGTTTGTTATGAATATGGCCTCACAAAAAGTCCTTCTCTTCCAAAGTTTGCATAAATAAAATTTGATACCATGATCTAGTCTAGCTTGTTGAGGGCTTTCGAGAAATATAAATTCCATGTCAATGTGACTCTTGGATTGAAAGTTATGGCCAATTGAAGTTAGGCCAATTTCTTAATGTCGTGTAGCATCCACATGTAATTTAAATGGCTTTGTGGTGTCTGCACAAACTGTTTTGCGTCACACGATACCACCAAGGATGATGTTCCACGGTGTTACCACCAACCAAGACGAGGTGAATTTAAACATGGGCAGTGTTCAATTTCACACCTCGCCCCCCTCCTTAACTCTGAGTACACCACGCGGACTTCATCATGAACATGGATGGTTGTCTCATGCCCCTATTGAACCTTCTAAAATTAGCTCGCAGTTAAATGGGGGACCCACAACTAGGGTTTCCATGTTGAACGCCCCCCTCTAAAGCCATGGTGTACTAGGGGGCACGAGGATGATACTGGCCCGTTGAGTAGTATATGTATTTAAAACATTGTACTACATCAATTATTACTATACATCTAATTTACTTTATCTCATTTTCATAAACATAATTACAAGACATTTACACATAAAAACTAAAAGTTTAAAATTACAATGAATTTTAAGAATACAACAAATAAAATAAAATTTACAATTTTATAGATATTATATTTAAATATATTACGAAAGGTTACAAGTTAAAAATTTCAATTAATCTTAAATTACAACATTACATTATTACGAAAATGTATATAAAATCGTGTGTGTGTGTTTTATATATAAATATAAAGAATTCAAAAACACATGAATAACTAAAATATCAATTTTTCGTATTTCAAAGAATTTTAATCTCAATCGAGTTGTTGATGGATGAAATGAATGAGTATGGGATAGACGAAGCAATTAAGAGAGATGGTTTGGTGGCCATCCTTTGCCTCATGATAGATGGATTTGATTATGTCATATTTCAAGAGACCTCCAACACTAGTGCCATTGGTTTTTGGGAGAGTTCTCGTGTGTTTCACGGTAAATATTTGGGTTGGGCTCCTTCACTAGTACTGGAATGGAGGGTTTGACTTTGGAATCATCTTTACGAGTCAAAATTTATGGTTTGTTTCATGGTAAATATTTGGCTTGGGCACCTTAACGAGTAGTGGAAGGGAGGGTTTGAATTTAATTTATTTTCTTAAATGACAAACAACACTATGTTTAAAATTTTGCACTCCAAGAGTGGTACTTTGATAAAAAATTAGCACTTCACCAATAATATTTTGCTTTAAATATTTTCCTTATATTAAAAGTTTCAATGAAAGAAAACAAAATGAGCATAACAAAGAAATTAGTTATTAAATCTTATTTTTTCATTATAATTAATCATTATAACATACTTTCTATTTTAAAATTTATTTTTATGTCATTCTTCCCAGTAACGAAGTTAATAATCAAATTGAAATTAATTGTAAAGATTATAACTACTTGATTATAAGTCTTTTTCAAAAATATTATAGGGAGTCTCTCATAACAAAGACCATGCAATGGGCCCTACTTTGTCAATCTTGTTATCTTTTTAAAATTAAAACAAATCATAAGAATGACTAATTGATTTTAAATTAAAGACCATTTTGACATAGAGTTGATCCAAAATGGATTTTGGATAGACTGCTAAATCTAAGTGTTCCTCGCAGAGGAAAATGACAGTCCAAGGAAGTTCTTGGAAATAACCCCATTGCAAAGATCTTTTCCTTATGAATGTACTTCAACTTGAATGGGCAGAAATGCACTTATAATGCATAAGTCATCACAGAAAGAAGATGCCCTTGCTTCTCTAGAAAAGAGGCAAAATCCCCTAAAATGGGCAAAAAACCCTTATAAAGGGAAATTGCATCGGAGGAGGTCCAAAAGGTGGACTTAAAAGAAAAGGGGAGAAACCCCCGATTGCTGATTCCCGACATATCGGGTCGGAGGCAAACATGTGAAATAACAAAGGTAAGGATTGGTCCGATGCGATATTCCGATCGCCGAAATCAGCATATCGGCATCGGCAATGGCATAAGGCAAGGGACGGACGCCCAGGGCTATGCGACGACCGATTGTGATATATCGCATCGCAATGTCGCATCAAGAAGATAAAAGGAGCAATAATACATGAAAATGCGGTTGCCGGACCCAATGGGTTTTATAAACCCGACTTCATAATGTTTGAGTTCTGCTGTAAAGGGATTTCCTGTGTATTAGCGCATCTCGGTGTAAAAACCGAAATACAAAGGAAATTGGTTGAAGCGATAAATCGGACCCGAAACGGAATTGTAAACGTGGCGCCATGTTATTTGAGTTCCGTAAAGGTGGGATTTCGGGTGGGCCTGAGGTGGAAAGCGGCATTGAGCTGGCTCCGCCCGAGCCCACACACTAGTCGACATGTGGCTGGCGGAGGAGAGAGGAAAACCGCCTTTTCGGGCGAGCAACCTCCCTATTCCTAAGCCGCCCGAAATTGGATATCGACTATTGATCGGAGATCCCATAGATCGACGGTGGGGATTGCGATAGCGGCCAAAGGCGGACTTGATGCGATTTTAGGGCGATTTCAATATAATTTGAATTCCAATAAAAAAGGATTTTGTCGGGTTTTTGAATGTTTTCCTGTGTAGTTTGTATTTTACCCAATACATTAATATGATGTGATATAATGCCTAATGGCGGACCCGATAGGGATTTTAGGGGCGATTGAATGGGATTTCAAGTGCGAAAATCACACCCAATAGTGTATTTTGCACACACTCTCTGTGTAATGGGATTTTCTCGATTTTTGCGATTTTGCATATGAGAAGGCCCCGAAACCTCTCTAACCGCTCATGATCATCATGCGACGCTGCAGCGGGCGTTTTTACAAGCAATGATGCATTTTGAAGCCACGGAGCCGCAGAGCTAGATGGCGAGTCTAACTGACAGGGAGGAGAGAAGTCGCAGAGCTGCAAAGGGATAATGAAACGCAGAGAAACGACTGGGGTAGCCGAAAAGCCGGGAACCTCAAAGGCAGCATAGAGCTCAATTGAGAGCAGGAAAAAGCAAAAGAGAGCAGAGAGAGTGAAAAAGAGAATGCGCAGAGCAGCTGAGGGAGTCATTGGAGTCACTTGGAGGTCAAGTGAAAAGCGAGAGAGCTGAAAGTCGAGAGCTTCTGAGCCAAGGGATAAGATTGTGCTCTGAACCCATTGTGTTATGTGTAAACCAGTGGAGTTAAGCATGGAGCTTGTAAAAGAGCATAGACCATAATCCGAGACTGCCTAGTTGAGTTGACTAGAGCTCAAGGAGATGTAGCCCGAGAGTTTTGGGTGAACTCCATATTAAATTGTTGTTCTATGTGTGTTTTATTGCTGCATTGTATCTATTGTTTTATTTTCTGTTATATGTTTTATATCAGCTCAAGCAAATAAATTTAAAATACAAAAATAGTTTAAAAACAAACACAAGCATACACCTTATTTTCAAGCACATATTTAATTCCACATTGGTTAATCATATAAACTTGGGAATATTTAAGCTTTGGAAGTGGGAGAGGTGCTTGTAAGTTAGACAAGAAGCCTAAGTGCCCCATTTTCAGATCAGGTGGTATTAGAGCCTGAGATTGATTAACCTCACCTTCATAGAAGGTTATGTGAGAATGCTTGATTGACACAGCAGAGATTGCTTGTCTGAAAGGTGTTTGGGCAGTCAAGGATTGATTGTCTCATTGATTGTATGCTTGTTGCAGACTGACTATTTTCTGAGTTTGCAAAGGTGAAGGGAATGCTATTGATAGCTCAGTTCAGGAAGGATAAGAAGGAAGAAAGGCTGAAGGAATTCTTCTATCCCAAAGGACCTCAAGGCAATCCCTAAAGCACATGAGGTTTGTTGCAAAAGGTTGCTTAGATAAGCTCTTTAGTAATCTTGTTTGAAGTTCTTTTGCTCATTGGTATAATGACAACTTCTACAAGTGAGTCCTCAAACTCCTCTTGCCTCACAAGACTCTTTGATGAAGACATGAAGCAAGGCTTGTTCATTATGATGGACAAGGTGAGAGGAATGTGTGAGGAGGTGAGGAAGAGCAACACACTTGGAGAGCAGTTTAATTCCATGAAGGAAGAGAAGCAGTTGCTTTTTGACAAATTGAAGGAAATGGAGAGGAAACTTCATATTGCAAATATGAACCCGAAAAGGATGCATGATTTGGAGTCACAGAGCTTTGTTGCCAAAGAGGCCTTGGTCAAGTATGATCTTGAAGAAGAGGTAAACCATTCCAATTCATCTTCAAATTCTTCTAAGAATACTTATATTGGTTCTTTTGAAAAACATACCAAAGGCATAGATTCCAAGCTAATGTCCATGATGGATTATGAAGGAAAAAGGTTCGGTAGACATGCAGAAGGTATTTTCGAGCCAATAATAATTGAGAAAAGGCCTAAGTATTTGGGTCTTGGCTATGGACAAGATTATGGAGAAAGTTCCAAAGCTACCATGAAGACCATTGAAATAGCGCTAAGAAGGAGTTGCATTGCAGGTCTTCCACCTCAAGAGTGTGAAGATTGTATTCAGGAGGAATGCAATAGCTTGAAACATCATTTGGAGGATGCAGGTGTTCAGAAGCACAAAGTTGAACGAGAGAGCTGTGGAGACTCTAACAGCCTTGAAGAGATTGACGGTGTTCCAAAGGGAGGCACTTCTTCATTTGATTCACCTCCTTGTGAAGGCAATAAAGGTGAAAGGGGCAGGTATAAATCTCGTTCTAATCATCTTCCTTTTGATTTTGCAAAGCATGATAAATTTCCACAGAAGCATGAGAAAAGAATTGCATGTTCCTTTTGTGATTTGGATAACCATAATGTTTCTAGATGTTGGAAGAGAATGGCCACATACAGGAATCTTTTGAAGGAAAAGAAGAAAGAAGCAAAGGGTCCATTGGACAAGGCAAATCATGTTGTCAAGAGGATGCACATGTGTTGCACTTACTGCCATAAGCAAGGGCATCTTGCTGAAAAGTGTTGGACTCCGAATCCAGCAATGCTCCTACAAAAGCTGAAGAAGGTGGAAAGAGAAAATGGCAGAAATGGAAAGGAAGTTTCCATGAATGATGTGTATCATCATGATTCACATGTTGATGCTGATGTGCATACAAAGGTAGTACGTTTGAAAAGGATTATGCGCCTATTGGGGTATTATGCATCAAAATTTCTCAAATAATTTCTCTGAATTAGGATTGGAAAAGGTGACTCAAGGCTTTCTAGATTGCATTTATGTGCTTATTGGGGTGTTCTCCATTAAAATATCCCAAGGAATTTCTCCACATTAGGGTTTGGAAACATTGATTAAACATCCAATGAGGTACATCAACATGCAAAATCCTTATTTTAGGTGCCAAATACTTGGCCATAGAAATCAGGATTGCACCATTACCTTTAGACCTAATGCCCCAACTAAATTAATTCTACTCCTTAGCACCAATATAAAAATGTCTCTAAAGAAAATAATAAAGGTGGGTCCATGTCACCTAAAATAAGTAGAACTCTTAAAGCATGAAAGTGGTGGTGGTCGAGAAGGCCCAACTAGCTAGGTTAGCCACTACAACAATGCCAGTTATAAGCAAGCTTGTAGTTTCAATAACTGGGGAGTATTTGTAATGAAGCAAGGCTCCTAATATGTACAATTGGATACAAATTTTTAGGCTTAAAGGCATGGCCTCGCCAAAATCCTACAAGGTAAAAGAATATGGGCTATCTTACTACCTCTTGAATGCCAAGAGCGTATGCATCACTATATAAAATCCATATCTCATAACATTGGAAATATGATCCCTAATTTAGATATTGTGTTTACAAACGTTAAGATAACTTTGTTTTTACTGAAAGAGGTCCTTAATGCTATTTCCAATTTGGTTAAATAATTTATAATCATATGGATGCCAAGAGGGAGCCTCTTGCTTTTGTTTCTACAACCTTTCTTTAGTTTCAGGGTGGGGCACAAATCAATTACAGAAATTTGTACAAATTATGTCGAACTTACATGGTCAAATGTTCAAACTCGCTAATATTTATATGCCTACTGATGCAAAGGAATACAATGAATTTCAAAACTGGATGGATGATAAGTTGCTAGATTCTCAGTGGCTAGTTTGCAAGAACTATCATAGAGTTGAACTCCAGATGATAATTAGGGTATGTTCCCTCACAAAATTCACAAGGAAAAAGAGGTAACTAAGTTTTAAAATCACAAGAGATAAACAAGGATCAATAGAACCAACAATAAAACCTAAATTAGAAAAAATGATAAACACATAAAGAGAATAGAAGGCCATGAAACACCACATGGAAAAAAGACAAAAACATAAAGGGAAGAGAAGACCATGAAACACCATATGCAGCTAAATAATTTGGCATAAGAAAGCACTTATCTCTTGATCAAACAATGTATTTTTACAATATTTATACACACTCTAAAGTGGGACACCCTCCCTAAGAGAGGTTACAAGGCCATTAACCTAGGTTCGTCCAAACAACTTAGATATAATATAATAAAGAGTGGACTAGGATAGCTTTTAAGCGAAAAACCTTGCTACACTCAAACAACATAAAAGATAACTTAGCCCATGATCCTACACGCCTATGATTGGAAAATGCATCAAACGAGTTTAGAGTATTGACCCTTTGCAAACATGTAGCATAGGCTTGTTAGAGCCAACATTAATCACTATAGATAGCTAAGTAGGGCTCACATGACAAGATGCAATGCCTAATAGAAACGTATCAACCCTTTGAATATATGAAGAATGTCCACAAATAAGGTGGATTGAATACCAAGAGCATCACCATCTAAAACTTCTATTGTCCAATATGCAAAGCATACAACCATATGTGTACCATAAGAACAATCCATATATTCCAGCAGATGAAGTGTCCATGAGTCTTCAAGAAAACCCACTAAAGGGCCCAAGAAGGGTTTAAAGCCCTATAATAAAGGTGATCCAGAAACCCTACTTCAATCTCCCTTAAGGCAAATTCCACCAACCACTAATCTCACATATTAACTGAATAACCCAGAAATTATTGCGCCAAGCAATTATCCATAACATATAATTTCAAGTGGGCCCTCCTAGGAAGCCCTAAAAGGGGAAAAATCTGGAAAACCCTTCAATGTTTGTGCAAATAAGATGATCTACACACTTATAGGTCAGTTTTGTAGTAACAACTTGAAGATGAGTGAAATCCTAGAAGAAATGAGATAACTTCAAAAGGAAAGATGACAACCCTTAGGATAATAATATCTGCCAAAATTTTTTGGATCGGCTCCAAAGAAGGCTTGAAATCACTACTGTTGCAAAAAATACCAACATGAGTAGCCAATACACAGAGCCATATTGTTGCATGCCAAAATTTCCATACTTAAGGTAGAATATGGACACAAAACAACCCTAAACAGGGAGCCTTCTAGCTAGGAAAAAAAAACCCATACAACAACCCCAAAACATCTTTAGTTCAGAATCCTTCTTCCACATACAGAAAATACCAACAAGATCAAGAAGAAACCATAATAGGTATAAGTGCACCAGCCTCTGTGCAATATCAAACAAGAGGTGAAAAAATAAAACAACCATTACAAGTGCGCATGAAAAAGAATGATATCAACCCTATAGGATATGTTTCAAGGGATGAATGATCATCCCAAAAGAATGATAGACAAGATATAGGCGATCCAACAATAAAATAAAAATACCAAACCCATGTCGAATACGAAGCATAAAAAGTGAGAACCATTGAATAAGGGACGGGAATCTCACACCCACTCCAATACTATGTTGAGATCCAAAGGGATAAACAAAGATTGAATAGAACCAACTAGAAATCCATTTATCTACATAGACCATAAACACGTAAAAGGAACAAAATATGAACCGATGAATAAGAGAAACACAAGATGTGGTGCCCATATGCTAAAGAATCACACAAAATAACATGTAACCAATGATCCAAAAATGTATTTATAAAAATTTTAAAATGTGTGTATTTATACACACTTTAAAGTGGCGTTCCCTCCTAGAGAGCTTTTAAGGGCTTATGAATCTAGGTCAACCCTAGCCATCCATATTTAAAATAATGAAGAGTTTAACTATGGAATCTTTCAAGACAAAACCCTATATAGACTTAAAATACACACAAGGCAAATCAACCCATGGATTTATGTGAAGGTTACACATCTCCAACACATGAGCTACATTAATTATATTGAAAGAGTGTGCAATATTCTTCCAAGGTTGTAAATGAGAAACATATGTTATTTTGGAGGCAATATGCCATTAACTGTTAACCATTTCACAACTTTCCTACATGGATATGGGAGACAAATCATAAATGTCAAGCATAAGTTCCAATATGAAGGATGAATTTGACCAGCTTAGGAAAAATATTTAGTTCAACCTATTTGATGAGGAACTTCAAGCTTATATAGCTAAGCTCTCTCAATTTTACAAGTTATAAAGTTCACAAAGCTTGAGGGACCCAATAACAAGCCAAAATTGAAATGGGTTAAATATATCAATAGATCAACATAGGCTTGTTTTAAAGCACATTGAAGCCATTAATGGACAAAATAATGTTTTCACCTAGTACCTGGTTTTCGGTAATTTGTAGTGGAGCAGAGGATAATTCAATTGGCTTTGTCATAGGGAAAAAGGCTATATCTATGAAAAAAACAAAACTTTGTAACATTTATGTGGTATTGTGACTTTGTGAAGTTTTCGTTGGACAAGGTGTCTATTCATTATACCTAATTCCTTCATATTCCCTAGAAAGTGGCCTTATTAGGAGACAAACTCCCTTGAACCATCGAATTCAGTGCAGCATGGAAACTCACTAGAATAGAAGTTGTATTTTTTATTTGGAAAAGAATTATTGGGACTAAAAAAGAATTAAAAAAATATCCATTTGCAAATAGCTTTCTAGGTCTAGGATGTCAAGAAGGATGTGGCAAATTTGTGTAAATCACTAGACTTGGCAAATTTGTGTAAATCACTAGACTTCTAAGGAGATAGCCACACTATGAGTAGTGATACTCTTACTAACTTTTTGTCTCCCTTGTCCTGCTACGAACAATCATAATACTCTTAAAGAAGACCTTACTATTATGTCAATAATGAAGTGAGAGAACAAAAGTAAAAGCATCACAACTAAACCCCAACCACTACAATAAAATGACATATAACATTGGTTGGCATTAGCACTCTTTAAGGAATAGAAACTAGGAAAATGATAGCTAAGAACCTATTATCATGGTTCTAGACCGTATAATATTATTGAGTGTTGCCCTTAATAGAATATTTCTCAAACAAATAATGTATGTATTAAAAAAATGTCAAAAAACAATATTACAACATATAATATACATCCATTTATAGGCAAGCTAGATCCAAAATGGGGATGATCAAGTATGATCTTGTCTCCCTTGTTTAATAATATATTATCTATTAACTATGTGACAATTAATATGAAACAACATAACAATAATTCATAGTACGTAATATTCTGCTACAACCTCTAGAAACATCAAATAACTTTTGGCTGGTACATCACACAACCTACCTCTAACAAAATAACAATATATAAAACTAATCCTCGATCATTGATACTGGGACATATTTTGGGCTGCTTTCAGATTTAATTTTCAAACTAGATTCTTGATGTATTTGTTCGATCTAATGGGTACTCTTATCATACGGAAATATCTCTGAATTTTGTTTTTCTTAAATCTAGTCTAACTTTCTCATTTTCTTAGGTTTTCTTAATGTATATGTAGAGGTAATAAATATTTGATTTTACAAATTATTTTGGGATTTATTCTGAAATTGCAAAAAAACAGCAATTCTCTTGAAGGCATCAGCGTAGAGAGTTCCGTAGAACACTTGGCCATGCTAGAAGATGTGAACCTCCATATCGGTTGAGGATATAGGGTTCAATCCTTCCAGCAATGACAACCAACCTGCGTTGCTTTTGTCAGTTTCTCCTGCGGATGACAAGGGTGTTTGAAAGGTACCTGCTCCGCTTCCGCCGACCGGTCCTATGGAGGACGAGGACGTTTGAGTAGTTCCTGCTCTGCTTGCAGCAATTGGTTTTATGGAGGACTAGGGTGTTTCCATAGTGCATGCTCCGGTTCAGCCAAACGGCTCTATGCAGATCCCAGGTGTTTCAGTGCTTCATCATCTGTCCACCCCCGGACCCAGGTGTGTCGAGGACCAGGGTGTTTGAATCACTTCTGCTCCACTTCCGCGATTGTTGGAAAAATCAAACAAAATTTTCACAGAGGGGCAGAGGGTTATTATTTTCCCGAAGCAAGTTTCGCACATCTAGCTTCGTGCACCACAGAGGTAATTTCACGGAGGTCTACGACTCTTTGCGAATCTATAAAGACACTTAAAAACACAATGTTCGCCGACCAGGATTTCGTGGACCTGAATTTCACGGAGCTATTACAAAGACTCAATGATACAAAATTTACGCATGGCAAAAACTAAGAGTAAAACAAGATAATGTTGGAGAAACACACTAAGAAGTTAGTATTGAATTTGAAAACATGAAAATATATTCATATGAAGCTCATTCACCAACTAAAAACAAAAATTTCACACGAAATAATACACAGTAAAATACAGTAAGTGTTGTTTTCATGCGCCCACCAAAATTTGCTTCATCATTTTCTCCTCAGATACTTGCTCTCTTTTTCTCCTCAACTCTCTTATTCTCTAACCTATCAAAATGAATTTTACATTCATATTTAAATCAACATACAATTTTACATTTAATTCACACAGAGCAAAAATAATTAATATGATGTTGTTGTTGAGTGTGATTAGAACCACACAGATGTTTATGGACTGTGGACAATAGTTTCTAAATGAATGCTTGCTCATATCTATTTACCAAAGTAAATTAACTGCTTTAAATTCCTTGTTGCGTTTCAGAATGTTTCCTACCTAGCTTCAGTCCTTCCATCTTAAAACAAAGACGCAACCTGCAAAAATGCGTCTAACAAGTATGGTTGTTGTCAGGTTGTTTATTGCGGTGGTTGGGATTATTATTTCCAACACTCCCCTAAATCACAATTGTCATCATTGACAATTCCAAAACAGTTTCTGAGATAAACAAAACTTTCACATGCCAATGGCTTTGTGAAGATATCAAAACATTGTTCCTGTGACTTCTAGTGCTGCAACATAATTTCATCATTGATAATCAACTCTCTAATAAAATGTTATTTAGCATCAATATGATTGGTCCTCTTGTGGAATACAAAATTCTTTGACAATGCAATTGCTGAGGTATTGTCGCAGAAAATAGTTCTTGCTCCCTCTTGGTCATGACGAAGATCCCTCAACATCCTTCTCATCCAAACTACCTAACACACTATTGTTGTTGCTGCGACATACTCAGCTTCTGTTGTTGAGAGTGACACTATTGGATGCTTCTTGGAGGCCCATGAAATGGCTCTGGAACCCAAATGAAAAACATATCCTGACGTTCTCTTTCCATCATTCACATTGCATGCCCAATCACACTCAGTGGAACCAACCATCTTGAAATCACTTATTGTTGTGTACAAAACGTCACACTATTTTGTTCCATTGACATACCTTAGAATCCTTTTTTCCTTTTGGCAATGTGTCTCCTTGGGTGTCTCCATGAACCTTGACACCAAACTTATTGCATACATTATATCTAGCCTAGTGGCAATCAGATACATCAAGCTACCTATTACGCTTTTGTATAATGTTAGATTGACATTGCTGCTGCAAACTTCTTTGGTCAACTTCAACCGTATGACAGTTGGAATTGGTGCGGACATACTGTTCTGCATTTTAAACCTCTCCAAAAATTTTGCCACATACTTTGCTTGAGAGATAAAAATTCCATTTTATATTTGCTTCACTTCTATGCACAAAAAATATCTTAACAATCCCAAGTCAGTCATTTCAAATTCACGCTTTATGACTTATTTGAAATCAGCGATGAGGAAATCATCAGTGCCTGTAAAAATCAAATGATCTACATATTAGATGACAATGAGAATATTACCTTCACTCTCTTTGATATAGAGATAAGGCTCACCATCACATTTGTCGAAACCATTGCCCAACAAGTAAGCATCTATCCTATTGTACCATGTGCGCGGTACTTTCTTCAACCCATAAAGAGCATTCCTCAACTGATATACTTTGTCTTCTTGGCCTTCAATCTCATAACCAGGTGGTTGCGTGACATACATTTCCTCTTTCAGCACTCCATTCAAGAACGCTAATTTTACATCCATTTGATACACTCTCCATTTATGCTGTGTGGCAATCTATTATGAAACGAGCTCACAAAAAATAGAAAAGATAGGTCAACGCCTTAGAATTCAGCCTCTTCGAGGGGGCAACCTCCTTTACATTACACAAATGAGCAATTCATAGATAATTCAAATGACAAAACCTCTTTTCTATATATAGGAGTCTAAGGGGTCACAATATAACCAAGCCGACCTAACAATAATAATATAAAGGCAAAAAAATAACAATAGAGGGATACAACGAAAATCGTAATGGGAGAATCACTAGTATTATAGGGACCTAACATGACCCTCTCCATCAAAAAAGTGTTGCCCTCAATGCTTGAGTAGTTCTGGATGCTTTTGTATAAAATTCTCATCCTCGCATGTAGAATATTCAATGGGTAAGTTCTTCCACTTGATGAGATACTCTGAAATTGATTGATTTCGTAGCTGTCGAGTTCTTGTTTCTTGGGCTGCTTCAGGTTCCAATATGATTATTCCTTCCTCATAAAGTTTTGGAAATATTGTTTGAACTGGAAGCTTGTCACCTATAACCTTTTTTAAGCATGAAATATGGAAAACTGGGTGCATTCGCGAAGCTGCAGGAAGCTCCAATTTGTTTGCCATAGTACCTATCTTTTGCAACACCTTGTATAGACCATAATACTTTGGTGATAATTGATTATCCTTGTTAGCTTGTTTGAGGGACACTTGTTTATATGATTGTATCTGTAGGAATACCCAATCACCTACATCAACACTTATTTTTCTACGATGTTGATATGCTTATTATTTCATTCTATTATGAGATTACATTGCTTGAACGTTAGAATTCTCTCTTAAATATGATGTGATGGATGGTGGATGCCATTCGTAGAGTGTCATAAATGGGGTCATTTTTGTTCCAGTATGGAAGGAAGCGTTATACCACCATTCAGTGAGAGACAATCATTTGACCCATTGTATCTATTTATTAGATATAAAGAAACAGAGATATCCTTCCAAACATTTGTTTACTATCTTAGTTTTACCATCAGATTGAGGATGATAAGACGATCTATGAGCTAACTGAGTACCAGGACAAGAAAATAATTCTGTACAAAAATTTCTAGTGAAAATAGGATCTCTGTCACTTACAATAATCTTTGGGTTTCCATGTAGCTTTTGAATTGTTTCCATAAATGCAGTAGAAACTTTACTCCCTTTAAATGGATGAGATAGTGCACAAAAGTGTGTATACTTGGTAAATATGTCAACTATCACCATGATAACACTCTTTCCTTCAGACTTGGATAAACATGTGATTAAATCCATTGAAGCCTCCTCCCAATGTTGACTTGGAATGGATAAAGGTTGTAATAGTCCTGGGGTCTTAATTGTTTCAACTTTATTTTGTTGGAAAACCAAACATTTCGCCACAAACTTTTGAATATCCAATTTAAGTCCATCCCAAAAAAAAATCCTTCTTATCCCTGTGGTAGGTTTTTAGAAATCCTGAGTGTTGTCCTAAGGGAGAGGTGTGCAATTCCCTAAGAATATTTTGTTTGAGTTTTGAATTCTTACATAGGTATAACCAATCCTTGTACCATAACGAATCACTTTTCTAGCTAAATGTATCAAATGTACTAGGATCTTGTTGTATCTTTTGAATGAGTGAAGACAGTTTCTCATCATTCTTTCATTCATCCCTTGCTTCAAAATCAAATAATTAGTTGTATGGTTAAGAAAATAACTTAAGGAAATTAAGTTATGCTTAAAAGATCCCAAGAAGGGATAGAGGATGTGAATAAAAACAAGTCTTTTATAAGACTAAATACCTTAAAGTTGTCTTTCAATTTTAATGTGGTTGTGTTGACCAACTCACATGAAAAGTAATGATGTAAATTACTTTGGATATGGTTTGTAAATAGATGAATCATTTTAGTAATAAAATGCTCCAATTACACATTGCTTAAGGAAACAAAACTTTATCAGGGCATTATGCATAAGTAAATAAGCATGCATAGGTTGGAACTTGAGGGATTCTAGTTAAGTAAGTTAATATCCTAACCTGGATATGCAAGAGGCATAAAGAACTTATCAATTCATGGGATGAGATTGTGAAGTGGGTGTAGAGATATGATACAATATATTTTATAAAAGGCATCATGCATTAGTGATGATCAACATCCTCTTAACCAAGTAAGGTATACTTGGAAGTTGAGCATGATGGGATTGATGCATTAGAACAATTCAGGGTGGCCTAATGATTGTTGCATAAACCATGAATTCATAATAGATCTCT
This sequence comes from Pinus taeda, assembly GCA_000404065.3. NCBI lineage: Eukaryota > Viridiplantae > Streptophyta > Pinopsida > Pinales > Pinaceae > Pinus > Pinus taeda. The sequence continues at coordinate 16,155 of APFE030475474.1, read as the reverse complement.
TGGTTTAAGGGTGATTTAAGGCACTAACATGTAAATACCCTTGGGTCACACCTCGCATAAAAATTTAAAAGGTGTGAAGTGATGAAGAATATAAATTTCACTTATAACCTCCATATGGAAGATATATGCATATACATATTATTTATTGAACGAGATCATACCTTCATTGAAGTATGCATGACCAACAAGATGTATAGGTATAAAAAGGGAAAATGGTCAATCATATGACATAATTTGTTAAGAACTAACCAAATTTGTTCTGATGATCACGAGATTTCAAATATATATGATAGACTTAGTATCATAGTCAATATTCTACCTTATGGTACATTTAACTGTTGTTAAAACCTGGTACAGGTGACAGATTTAATCCCAACACTGAAAGCATGGGTACGATTGAGTTATAATGTCCATGATGACTGTTATGATACTATTATTACATGAAATTTGGAATTGATTTACACATGACATGAAACTTTGTTAATTACATAGATGAACAGTGATAAATGAATGTTGGTATGGTACTAACATGGTGGAAAAAAGACTGTGGATAAAGTTTATGTCATGGAGGTGATACCATGAGGATGGTATTATAGGCTGTACCACAGCTAGAGAATGTACAATAGTAACTATAGGATCATATGACTACATAAGTTACAAGTTTGAGAAACGAAATGTATATTGGTGTGTATAACATACCTTTTCTGTAGGTATGCAGTAGTCATTAGATGGATGTTTGGTCAGGTAAACAAACTTGGGAATTAACTAGAAGAAGGAAAATAAGTTTGGTATAAGTAATTATGGTTAATCACAGTTTGGCATACATACAATATATGTATATGAATATATATTATGATGAGAAATAATCTATTATGACTTTGCAGGCATAGTAGTGTAGAAAATATGCTAACTGATGTATTGTACGCAAAGAGACTGCAAGAAGTAGGTGTTCGACAACAACACAAAGGCTTAAAATAATGCGAGCAGAGGACATGCATTCTTCATAGAAAATAAATGATAAGAAATAGTTGCTTTAAGTAACATATTATAATATTTATCATAGTTAAGCTTTGCATCGATAAATTAGCACAAATGATTTGAAAAAAATGTTTGATGGGTAGCTATGGAAGGGGAGTTGTTGGGAGCACTCCTTGTGCATATGTACATTGGAAATATTGCATTAGATGTCAGAGTCATGAGAGCTATTGACTTGAAATGAGCTACCTGTTAATGAGGACATGATGCAATGATACACTGAGGATGGTGTAAAATTTAAGGGGGGGAGTACGTAACACCCCTCCGTAGTGTACTATCTTACTGTAAACCTAATCTACGTTAAAGCTAGGTTTAATACCATCTTTTGTGGGTTAAACTATGCAAAACCTAGGATGAGGAAAGCTAGGTGATATATAATATGAAAAGCAAATGTATTTTTAAATAAATTAATAAAAGAAATCACTAGGAGGGTGGAGCATCAAGGGAGAGGAGATGATTGGCAAATCCCATGAGGAATGTGATAGAGATGAATCTTTCATGATAAGCTTCTACATGTGATTCTAGAAAAGCTTGGATGGATTGGATATCCATCGGATGGATGGGAGATAAAGATCCATTGGACATAAAAGATTTGTAGGACATAAAGACAATCTTATATGTGGAAAAGCATTGTGGGAGATAAAAACAAGCTTTTTCAGATAAGACCTAGGAAAATAGAAAAAATTTGTAAAGCGAGACACCGCTAATGGTAACTAAATAATGAAAGAGGGTATTAAATACCCAGTGCATCGATCAATTGAGACAGTTTATCCTTGGCAAGGTCTCCAGCTCAGGGGGAATCAGAGGTGATTCATGGCCAGGTTGTGGTGCTCCTCCCTCAAGGCGAGATTTAGATGGTGTTAGTTTCATGGAATGTACTGTATGTTGTTGTTTTTCCTGGATATTACTTCAATTCTTTCATCATATATGTTTAGTTATAGGTGCGATGATAATTATACATGATAAATCATTTAGGTTCAATTGAGATGTTCCAGTTCTTTACTCGTATTGTGTAAGATATATGTTGATGATACTATCTATGTTCCTGTAATTCATTTCACTCTTATGCATGTGGATGAATAAAATGTCCAATGAGTCTAAATCTAATCATCATTATGTTGAAGGAACATAGTTTGTATTTAATGTTATATTATGTCTCTGGGAAGATAATGGGTACAAGACATAGATACATGCATTTCATGGTATAGTCTATGATAGTTCAATTAATATTACATGTGTACTCAAGGAGGCTAGCTAAGCCCTCCTACCTATCGTATAAGAGTTGAGTAAGTCTATCGAAATATGATTCTCATGCATGGTTGGGCTAACTACTTGAGTTTAGTTAATAATGGCAGCAAACATAAACAATGAATGTTAGGGATTACATGACAGGGCTAGTTTCCTTCTGCAAATTTAAAAAATCATGCTTAATGATGGAGCTCAATAGTAGGGTTCATGAAGTGAATCAGATTAACGTACTAATGCATGTGGTTAAATTCTAACTCTAATGAGACTATTTCAACCTTCAACATTTCATCAAACATTGTTCTTATCATATTGCCATAATCAATCGCTATTTCAAAAAATAAGCCACACATATCATCAATATAATGTTGATCCACACTATGGTGGGATATCCCAGCATGCTTGTTCTCATTGTCAATTTCATTGAAAATTTCAACTTCACCAAATCCATCAACTGTGGCTGGATGCACCAATTCACATATAGCTTCACAGTCATCATTCACATGTGTCTCATCACAGTGGGATTCACCATCAATTGTATCATCCACATTACTGTGGAGTCCTTGAGCATTTATTTTCTCTTGCTCTGTCTCACACACAAAGGCTATTGCTTCTCTCTCTGCAATCTTTGTTGCTTCTTCTTCATCCATATGCATGCTTGCATAATGGGTTTCAATTTTATGGTCTTAACAACCATCACCCACTTTTGAGTGGGGTTATCCAAGCTTTATTTTCCTCTCAAATTCTTGCTCATATACTCCAAATCTGCGGCTGACTTCTTTGCTTGTGACATAACCCGATGTTGCATGTCACTCCCCCTCACACCAAACTCTACTTCCAGGAACTTCCATGATTCGTTGGAAGTTGTAGCTTTTTCTACCTTGCACAAACACTTCTCATCCAATACGTGTTTTATTAAAATTCAATGCTAAAGCATCACATATTTTATCATATGGGTTATTAGAGTCATATTCAATTAACTCTCTAGCTCGAAGTAAAGTTAACATCTTGATAACTCAATGATCAAAATATTCACCTGTAAACATAGGAGTTGATAACATATCAAAGCTACACTAATCACCCTCGATTTCTTCTTTGCCTTCTACTAGAATGCTCAGTTCCTCAGTTGCGGCGTAAACCTCTCTTCTTGTTGAATTTTTTCTTAATATGCTTTAGTTGGGCTTTGCGACCCATCACTGCAGTTTTTCATTTATCTTACATTTTCTTTCTTAATTGCATGAGGCTATATTCCATATCGTTAGGGAAAAAACTCTCAAACTCTCATGCTCTACAAAAACCAAATAACTTTATATATAAATAAACTTTACAAAACCTTAATTTCTCTTGCCAATTAAAAAAAACTTTATAAACCATTTGATAAAATCCCTTAAATTATTTATATATATATAAAAATATTTTGATAAATATCTTTATATATAAAACAAAACTTTTATTATAAACCCCTTCACAAATTCAAAAAACACTTCTTTTTAAAACCTTTGAATCTTTTTAATCCTCTTTAATAATAAATCACAGTTACTAAATCACACTACATGAAGAGCTTTACCGAACCCCTTTTAAAACCTTTGAATCTTTTTAAGAAAATCTCACGATTCAACTCTGACCACGTGACTTCTTTTAAACCAATTCCCGTGCCTTTTTTGAAGAATTGTTCTCCACTCCGTTAACGCAGCCTGCGTGCTAACTCCCTTTACGTCAACGATAACCTACGTAAGACTAACGCTACCAACGTAAGCTTGATTCAGCTTGACCTGAGTGTATGTAAAAGGCAAAGGCTAACTAGTTTGTCATAGGGCATTAAATACGGTTTGTCATAGGGCATTAAATACCCGGGACATGCATGTTATATAACAAAATAACATACAGCCTTTATTTTTAATTATGTAATCAGTGAGAGCTGTGTGTTATATAGCATACATTTACCAGGACATTTAATGCCCTATAACAAGCTGGTTAGCCCTTGCCTTATGTAAAACAGAGTAAGTCACATACAGAGTAAGTCCAAAACTTGTAATGCAGCTATGTTACACGCGTTATAAAACCTTATATACCACAATAAGCTACGTTCCGCCCCCTCCCGCCGCACCTTTTTTTCTAATATCAATTTGTTAGAAATAGCTGAGGAGATGAAGCACAAATAATTCACACAAAACATTTGTTGGATATCGCTGAGGAAACAAAACATAAATAATTCATACAAAATAAATGAGAAAAACAGAATTACAATTAATCCTGTGTATTTAATCCATTATACACTAGCATAATTTATCTTTGACATGGAATTACATGCAATCATAGACTCAAAGTCTTCTGTCGCTTAACTCACTTAACTAGTGTTCACTCAACAGTTAACTACTCAATCACTCAGCTAAATTAACTCTCTCAATATTTTGCTAACTCCACATGCAAAAGAAATTACAATTTCTAACGTGATAAAAATTTCTTACATAGAAGTGATAAATATATGATGTTACATATTACTTTGGGTTTATCTTGAAATTCCAAAGCTCCAATCTGAGCTTGCTTTATCTTTAAAACTATATGTTGTAAAGTTACGAGAAGCCTGATCTGCCCGTTATGGGAAGTCATGAATGCTGATGGCCGTTCGTGATATTTTGATTTTCATTGTCATAGATAGATCAAGAATATAAATTTCAGCATGCACACAAATTTTGCAGGAACGTTAAAAAAAATTGAGTTATTTAATTGACTCCCGTCTTATTTGGTTTATGTTTTTTTATTTGGTTTAAGTCAACAAAATTTTGTAAATATTTTCTAAAATTTATCAAAAGGAGTTAGGTTAAGGAATTAATATTTTTTTATGTTAAGTAATTATTTTTAATTGATTATATTTATTTTATATATTGATTATTAAAATATTTCAAAAATCTACCGTAAATAATTTAAAAATTCCACACCATCAGTTTGAATAAGAAACCAAAATAATGTATCATGTACTTTTGAAATTTTATTGTTGAATAGATTTTGTGGTCGTCAATATATAAATTGGTTTTGTAACTGTCTTTTCTCTTTGAAATGCAGATATAGTGTATAAACTATACTGAGATACTGTGATAAGTTCACAAAAAAAGTTTCAGATTGGTTTCATGCAGAGCTCTATATTTCTTCAATATTTGTAATAAGTTAGAGTAAAGTTTATCTGTGTTACTTGTTTTTTTGTAGAAATTCTATTCCGCAGGCTTTGAGAAATTCTATTCAGCAGACAGTATTCAAAGAATTTGCTACTCTCCCATTGATTTTTTTTCCTCTGTTTGGCATAAAGGTATGAAGACTTTTGTTTAAAGAATATGAAGGTATGAAGATCTTGATCTTTAACAAATACACGTATTCATAGAATTTGCTAGTTCTCCCATTGATCTTTGTCTTCTGCTCGGTAGATCTGATGAAAATAAAATAAATTCAACATCAATCAGCCAAGCAACTTCAAAAATAATAATGAAGATCCAAGAACCAATTAGCAATTTCTAAAATAGACATAAAGATCCATAAATCTGCATTGTCATGTTCGTGCGCGCAGAGTACATAGTAGATTTTCGGAGGGAGCTTAGGACTTTGAATGTTTGTTGTTATTCTCAATCATTTCCTGTAAACTTCGTCATCATTTTAGCAAATGGATTTTGGCAGGGTTTCCGACAACGATCATAAAGGGACCGTCAAACGCATGCGTTAAATAGGGGATTTGCGCCGGAGAATGAAGGTCATCGCGAATGTGCAACCTGACAGCAAGGCCATTATCCTCCTCTAGCACGGTCATGACCATGATATCCTTGAAGGCATCAGCACAGAGAGTTCCGTAGAGCACCCGGCCGTGCGGGATGCTGTTAATCTCCATCTCGGTTACTGATATAGGGTTCAGTCCTTCGAGCGACCACAAACAACTTGCGCTGCTTCTGTCAGTTGCTCCTACGAAGGAGGAGGATATTTGAAGGGTAACTGCTCCGCCTCCGCCGATTGGTCCTATGGAAGACGAGGACGTTTGAGTAGTGCCGGCTCTGATTCCTTCCATTGGCTCTATGGAGGACCGGGGTGTTTCAATAGTGCCTGCTCCGCATGCGCCAAATGGGCCTATGGTGGACATAGGTGTTTGAATAGTTCCTGCGCGGCTTCCGCCAAACAGCTCTATGGAGTACCAGGGTGTTTGAATAGTTCCTGATCCGCCTCCACCATAACCAGGTGTACCGAGGACCAAGCTGTTTGAATCGCTTCTGCTCCGCTTCCGCGAGGAGCTGGGAGTTTGAATCGCTTCTCCTCCGCTTCTGCGAATAGTGTCGATAGACGACCCGGGTGTCTGAACAGTGCCTACTCCGCTTCTGACAAACGGGTCTATAGAGGACCCGGGTGTTTGAAGAGTGCTTCCTCCCCTTCCGCCAAACAGGCTTGTGGAGGACACGGGCGTTTGAACAGTGTCTGCTCCCCTTCCGCAAAACGGGTCTATGGAGAACCCGGGTTCTTGAACAGCGCTTGCTCGGCTGATGCCAAACGGGTCTGTAATGGACCTTGGTGTTTGAAGAGCGCCTGCTCCAGTTCCACCAATCAGGTCTATGGAAGACCCGGGTGTTTGAACAGCGCCTGCTCCGCCAAACGGGTCTATGGAGGAACCGGGTGTTTGAAGAGTGCCTGCTCCGCTTCCGCCAAACGGATCTATGGGTGTTCCAATACAGCCTGCTCTACGTGATAGAATAGATTCCTGACATTCTAAACTCATATAGTGATATTGAAGAAGGGCGTCCTTGTTGAAGCTCTGAGACGGGTGTAGATAGTAGCCGTAGTTATTCGTTACGACGCTCTTCCTCATGGCTTGCTGCTATCGAAATCAAGCTTACTGTCACCGCTGTTTTCTTTTCTTGCGTCACGATTTCTTAACCTTTCCACAAGTCTTATTTAAAGGAAAACATAAACCTAACCCAACCACAGTTAACGAAACCTTAACCCTTCACACGTGTGATGGTCCAGGATTTGAAATGGGAGAAGCATGACTAACGGGTCGGAATTTGTAACCTGAATTTGAAGTGCTTATTGCGATTGTGGGGACTGCCTGCAACGTGTCTATAAAATTAGTTAAAAAATATTTTATTTAGTATGAATATTTGTTTAATTTATAATTCGTATAATATTATATTTCCATTGATATTTACTGTGAAAATAATTATAAATCTTCGCGAGGTAAATAATATATATTACATAATCAACCCTGTTGAAATATTATGTATTGTATTTATGTCGAGAGATTGTATAGAAATCATTTCTACGGTTTCTAAGTTTATTTATTGCTGTGGTTATGTCTTCTTTTCACAATAAGTAAACAGATTATGCTCTAACATGTTTAGGGGAGGGTCGCCAATACATGTCCGCCCTCCCCACCACGTCGTTTTTACACGCGGCAACCCACATGGCTCCGGTACGACACCTGTCCACCGTGGAGCTGGCATCGTGGAGCTGGCCGTGTGGGCTATCACCTCCCGCCTTTATTAACCACCTTCGCGCCGTTTACAACGTTGGTATCACCTCATTTCGACGATGTATGGTTTTCCCTTCGTCTTTCTGCTCGGGGCCGGTAGTTGGGCGAAGCCCCCCGCCGAAGATGGCGCGGCACGGCCCTGTAACCTGCGCGGGTTTTGGTTAGTTGTTGTTGCCGCTGAATGCATTGAACGGTTGACAGGGTTTGTGTTGTTGCGGGCGGAGTTGTTTATTCGTGTGCTGGAGTATGTGTTTCATGGAGTTTCTGGGTTTCTGGCTGGGACAGCGGTTCTGGTTTTCTTGTGCGCCTCCGCCTGGATTTCTTGGTCGTTCTTCCATGCAAGTTGTTTAACATGGAATGCCGGTTGTTTAGCATTTCTCTGGTGGTGGTCTTATTCGGCTGTCAAGTTGTTCGGGGAGGAGTCGGTCGCCATTCTACTGAGCTTGAGGTAACATAGCATTTTTAGGCATTTTTACGCCGTTTTTGTTGTTTTTGTCTTCTCTAATGGCTTCTAATGGCTTGTTTCTTCCTGTTGCAGGTGTTGCAGGTGTGGAAAAGGACGTTGCAGGTGTGGAGAAGGTCAGGCGAGCTGTGGGGAGGCCTGTAACCGGTAGGATTTTTAATCCTACCAGCTTTAGCTCTCTGTGTTTTTCAACACAAGCACTCTAACAGGATTTTGTGATCTGTTTTGGCATTTTCTGTCTGTCTGTGGAGGCATTCTGGCATTCTGTTTGTTGTTTTGGCATTTTGTTGTTTTGGCATTCTTCTCTGTTTATAGCTTCGGCCCTCGTAAATTGCTGCGAATCTTTTCAAAGAACTGTAATGGACATTTGTATGGACATTTGTAGGGTTTAGGGTTTTAGGGGTTCTGTCTGTCTGTGGAGGCATTCTGGCATTCTGTTTGTTGTTTTGGCATTTTGTTGTTTTGGCATTCTTCTCTGTTTATAGCTTCGGCCCTCGTAAATTGCTGCGAATCTTTTCAAAGAACTGTAATGGACATTTGTATGGACATTTGTAGGGTTTAGGGTTTTAGGGGTTCTGTCTGTCTGTGGAGGCATTCTGGCATTCTGTTTGTTGTTTTGGCATTTTGTTGTTTTGGCATTCTTCTCTGTTTATAGCTTCGGCCCTCGTAAATTGCTGCGAATCTTTTCAAGGAACTGTGATTAGGATTTGTTTTTGGCATTTTCTTGAGCAAGAATCCACAATTTCATTTATTTTCACTACAAATACTATAGGTGCTCATTTGTCTTTATTATTTCCAAGGTTCCCATGCCATTAAAAATCTTCTAGCTTGTCTATGGTTCGCCTAGAAATTTCTTGTGTTAGGGTAATACTGAGAGGCCCTATGTTGGCTGTAATAATATATTTTCTTGTAACTTTTTTGTATGGAACTTTTCTTAATTAATATATGGGAAAATTCCCAGTTTCTATGGATGAAATTTCAGAAACAGTTAAGTTCCCTTATTTTATTTTGAGGGTTTTCCCCCCTCTAGTTAATTTCCATTTTTCTTATTTCTTAACTGGATGTGTGGGAGAGGTTGTAAGTTCCTTTCCTTTATTTTCCAAAACAATGGCTACAATTTTCTCCTTTATGATTCATCATGCATGTTAATAAAATATGGTTACCCGAACAAGGTTTTTCTTAATTTGCTAACTAAATTGGGGCTAAATCTTGTATGGACATATGTTGAAATTTTGCTTCCTTTATTTATGAGAAATTATAAAACTATATGATTCTTTTTTATGCCTAAAATGAAACATGTAGCTTGTCTACTAATTACTACAAAGTCTTTACGCCATTATTGATATTTTTTCCATTTTTGTTCTCTATGCATATATGTTGTACATTTTTTATATGAAATTATGGATTGTCACATTAATTTCATTAATTCTATACTAAACATGCATAGAGATTTGTATGGACATTTGTATGCTTTAGGGTTTTAGGGGTTCTGTCTGTCTGTGGAGGCATTCTGGCATTCTGTTTGTTGTTTTGGCATTTTGTTGTTTTGGCATTCTTCTCTGTTTATAGCTTCGGCCCTCGTAAATTGCTGCGAATCTTAACTGTAATGAACATTTGTATGGACATTTGTAGGGTTTAGGGTTTTAGGGGTTCTGTCTGTCTGTGGAGGCATTCTGGGTTCTATCTATATATTTTAGTTTATCTATATATTGTTGGGCAAGGGACTATTTGGTCCCTAGGGCTCTGCCTCGTGATGAACTAACCTAACCTGCTATGCCCCAGTTCTCAAATATTATCCATGTAACAAAATTTATTATGGCAATTGCTATTGTATCTTGAAGTGTTTATCATCTTATTTATTGAAAGGAATATAACCGAGTCTTTTGCAGTATTTTTCATTTTGTTTATGAAAAAGAATTAGAGCAAAGTCTTTTCTTTTTATTTAAAAATAAGAATAGGAATCACACCCATGTAATTTCTTTAGTAATGGCATTCCTTCATCTTGCTCAGGTCTGTTCAATTTTAAAGAATGGATATCACTGTTTCTTTCATGATAAGAATATATACTTTTTTAAAGAGATTTTCATTATACAGTTTTCAGTTTTTAGTATAATAAATTTATGTAGTCTCCTGTGATTTCCTGGGTTATGAATAAAAAACTAGTTTAATTTTTTTTTGTTTCAAAACAAAAGAAACACAATCGATTTGTAATACTAACCTACTAATAATTGTGCTCCCTGGTCGTGATTGGACCTAGGTTACCTAGAACATGTTCACTGCTGAGGGGGATGTTTCTAATAGTTATTTTGGGTCTAAACAGTCTTTGAGCAAGTTTAAGCTTGCAACTCCAAAAGCTTAATTGGTATCCTGTTGTCTATTATAAGTCCTACAACGTTTTTACCTGTTTAGTTCTCACATTTGAAACAAATTTAGGCCAGAAATTTCTGGTTAAAGTTATATTGCATAGAGGTCCAATTTGCATCCTCGGCACTACTTTGATTATCCTCAGTGCGATGTAGGTTGTCCTCAGTGCGATGTAGTTTGTCGAGGGATATAAGGAGTGCAGAGCTATCGGGAGAGGAGAATGTGTTGATAATAGTGATATATTTCTAGGGTCCCTAAGCCATTATTTTCTTTCCTTTTATCTGCTTTAATGGGCAACACTCAGCTTAGTTGACCTCTGCGTAGGAATTGGACTTATAAACCAAACTCATGCAAATATCCATGCCTGCTTTGGATTGATATGAATTGATTTCAACCGTTATTCATTATTGAAATCTCTTAAAACAGAGTATATTAACAACGTATAATTATGTTTTCGAAACAAAGTCTATACACTTGTTTTTGTTTCTTGAGTTTGATTTTGAGCTCTGAAGCAATTTTGTGGGATTTTTGTATACCTACTGCTTTGGAATTTCCTTCTTACATGTATTAGAGGCAATTCATAATTTTTCTGTTCCGTAATACACTGTTATAGATCAATATTAGCTCCAGAACTCATAAGTGTAAAAAGGGATCTAAAGAAACAGAGACATGATTCTCTTGATGCTTAAAAGATCCCATCTTAAGATGGGTCTACGCTGGTTTATATTTTGTAGATTTATAAATTGTTGTAATTGTCAAACAATTGATCTACTCATGAAGGAAAATGAAAAAGCTGAATAGGTGCTGAAACTTTGGAAAGTTGATGTAACAAGATGGAACAATATGATTCATACTGTTCCATCTTGTTACATCAACTACCCTCCCCTATATTTGACCCTCGCCCAACTACCGGCCCCGAGCAGAAAGACGAAGGGAAAACCATACATCGTCGAAATGAGGTGATACCAACGTTGTAAACGGCGCGAAGTTTGTGTAACAAGATGGAACAATATGATTCTCATAGT